>VZTJ01006418.1:533009-618074 GCA_013397795.1 Orthonyx spaldingii | reverse complement strand
AAAAAAAAAAAAAAAGGCAGTTCTGGACTGCTTGCAACATTTAATTCACCTTGAATCATTTGGTTTCACTTTGGGACTTCGTAAAAATATCCCAAGGGCCAGATTCACAAGAGGAATGAGGTAATTCAGAGAAGCTGGTATTAAAGCTGTTCCTCCCTCCCATGCTCTAGATCCCAGTCCAGGCTGGACATTCACATCACATGTGGGAAACCTTGGGTCCAATTCCCTTTTTGTCTGGTCAAGAGCAGGAATTTTAACCCCAGACTGACCCCCTCAGAAAATACCGCAAGTGCTAAAGTGCAGTGTGTGCTGAGGCAGGGGGTCTCATGGCTCCTCTGTTATGCTTGGACCACTTAACAATGAAAACTTAAATACTTACTGGATAAAAATAATATACATCTCTCTAAGTTGATGATTAGGTCATTTGACAAGGGGAACTTCAGATTTTTGGTTGCAGCTTCAGTGAATGTTTATTTATGAATATGGGTGGAAGCATTTCAACAAAAGAGAATAACTGACCCACATTACCCCCACCCAGCCCCCAGTGCCAAGGACCTCTTCTGGGAAGTGGTGCACTTAGTAACATTTCTGACCTGGTGTTTGTCCTGCCTACTGAGCAATACAGCTTTGGAGTGAGAGTGGGGAAAGGGACCACTGGCTCACCTCTGAAATTTATGTTCTAGGAATTAAAATTAGAATTCACAAATAAATTTTTGGAACAGACTAATTATTCAGTAACAAAAGCGATCATCCACCTCCACTTATGACACTGCTTTGAAAGTAGAAGACTGACAGAAATGTCCACCAGAATGTAACACTCTGTGCTATCTCTTGCTCAGTGTCCAGCCAGGAAAAAAAACCACTTTAAAAAAACCATCACCCGGACTTGCAAAATATGGGTGACTGGGAAGGTAGTTGTCAAATATTGAAGGCTATATTTTCCATTTCATCCCCCTCACCTGCCCTTCTGTGCCAGGGGACTCAGAAAAATGAGGTTTCTAGATCATAATCTGCAGAGAATTCCTCATAAACCCCTTGGATAGGTTTCAGTTTTTAATATTTTACTGAACCAACTGTTATTCTTCTGAACAAAGAAGCAAAAAAAATCAAAAGCTTTCAACTAGGTCATGCTGGTATTATCATGAGTGAGTGTGAGTGGTATCATTTCACACATACTGCATCTCTCAATTAAGGAAAATGCCAGACTTCTGTTAGCAAGACAGCTGGTGGTACTCAGTGACTAAATATAGTACTGTCATCACCTAGGAGCACAGCCAGGACATTTTAATGGTTGGGACAACTGATATTTCAGTTTAGCCAAAACAATTTTTAATCATACGCTGTTATTTTAAATAGCCAGTGGACAAAATCAGTGAATGAATGTATTTGTAATATATTTTAGCCATTTTATTTATTAGGTCAATTTTCAACCACTATTCAGCTGATCTTAAAATAATTTCCACATATTGTGTATATTTGAGATAGAAAAAACCAGCTAAGTAAATACAGCTGGCATTCAGCTGATTCTCTAATTGTCTGTACATTAGATAGACTAAACTCCCTTAGACAGTCTTTTTATTGTGTGTACAGTCCCTTGATCAGTGGGGCTTGGATCCTCTAGAGAGTGATTATTAGCGATGATTCCATTGCAAAGGCAAAGCCCAAATAAATATCTGTAGCTCTTCTTAAGTGAAGCCTGATCCAGTTCACCTCCTATTTGATGAAAACACTTTAATCTGCAATTACAGCTGGAATAGGTCCTAAATTATGTCAGTTCTCAGAGAATTTACTTTCCTGAAAAAAATGTTCCAGGCTGAGAGAAAAAGTCTCCTGGGTTCTCACCTCTCCATCAATATCCCAGGCATTTTGCATTTCTATGTTAGCATTCATTCTGTGTACTGAGGAACAAGATGAAAGAAGACACACAATTAGGTATTGCTAAGGATGAATGGAAACAGCTTTCTGCACATCATGCTATGGTAACTTTAAGGTCCATAAGACTGAGCCTGCCAGGTTTACACACAAGGGCTGTGCTCATGTGTAGCTGAGGCACAGAAATGAAGTGTCTGTTTCTTTCCTGTTTCCAAAAAATACTGAGTTTAGGTCTGGTTTAGCTGTGACTGAGTAGGTATTTCAAAATGTTTATTAACAGTTTTATTGCTTTATTTCTGCTGCCAACTCTAAACAATAGGGGCTAGGAACACCAGCTTTGTTTGTACTTAATACATGGTTGCCTGTGGACATAAATGCAGAGGTATCCTCTGCAGCCAGTGGATTAGAGGATGAGTTGTTAGTCCTGCTACATGTTGAATGTGAGCTGGAAAATGACAACGCCAGATGTCTTAAAATGAACTCCCTGTGAAAACCTCACTGATTACATTTGTGCTACCAGTGGTGTTGCCTGAAACAGTTTTTTTCAGCATTTATCCTCTTTAAGTACCTTCCATAGCCAGAGCAATGAAGTCAGTTTTAATACTGAACTGAATTTTTTTTCTCTTTTTTTGGTGATAACGTCCTTGTTTCAGCTGAGATAGAATTAATTTTCTTCTTAGTAGCTGGTACAATGCTTCATTTTGGATTCAGTATGAGAATAATGTTGATAACACAGTGATGTTTAGATTGTTGCTAAGTAGTGCTTACCCTGAGTCAAGGAGTTTCCAGCTTCCCATGCTCTGCTAGGGAGGAACTGCACAAGAAACTGGGAGGGAGCATGGCCAGGACAGCTGACCCAAACTGGCCAAAGGGATATTCCATGCCGTAGAATGGCATGTCCAGTTTATAAACTGTGAAGAGGTGGCTGGGAGGGGCCAGTCACTACTTGGTGACATGCCAGGCCTCAGCCAGTGGGTGGTGAGTAATTGGATTGTGCATCACTTGTTTTTCTTGGGTTTTAGCTATCTCTCCCCTTTTTATTACAACTATTATTACTACTGACATTATTAGTATTATTTTGTTTTACTTTGTTTCAATTATTAAACTGCTTCTATCTCAACCCTTGTGTTTTACTTTTCCTCCTATGATTTTTGTCCCTTTTCCACCTGGGGTGCAGGAGGGCTGAGCAAGTGGATGTTTTGAACCGAGTTGCCATCTGGGGTCAAACCATGACAAAGAAAAGACAATGGGATTGAGGCCAGAGAGAAAGAAGAGAAAAGCTTTAATGCACTTGTTTGTAAGTGCAAGCTTTTTATTCATGCAGTCAAGTCAATATGGGCAGCAGCAGCGCAAATTTCTGTCTTGGTCTCTTGGACAAATTTCCCTCCAGTTTCCCTGCAGCCTTGACCCTCACAGGACTGTTTTGCATTGGACCCACACCTGGGTGAAGACTCACTCTGGCAGGACTACCAACAGGCATGCCAGAGTTGATGTCTTGTTTCAGTCACTCCTTCCTTCAGATGTTAACTAAGAGCTGGTGCATATCTAGCCACAGACCGCAGCAAACAGAGGTGTGTGCATGCTTTGTTCTGTCGCTGCCTCTCACCATGTTGTTTGCATCCAGCCAAGAGGGCTCAGCTGAACGGGGAATAAGGCTGTATTTTCCTGAAGGCAACAAGAACTTCTGCAGGTAGCTATCAGCACAGCCCCCTTTTCTTGGGCCCTGAGGGAAACCACAGCTGTATCAAGCAATATAAGGGAAACAGTTCTTCTCATTGATTTCTACCAAGGGTTTTTCTCTGAGATGACACCTTACAAAGTTGTGCAGTGATAGGGCAAGACAGAATAGCTTTAACCTGAAAGAGGAAAGGTTTAGATTAGATAATAGGAAAAAATTATTTACTCAGAGGGTAGTGAGGCACTGGAACAGCTGCCCACAGAAGCTGTGAATGCCCCATCCCTGGAAATGTTCAAGACCAGGTTGGATAGGGCTTCGAGCAAGCCAATCTAGTGAAGGGTGTCCCTGCCCATGGCAGGGGCTTAGGAACTAGATGATCTTTAAGGTCCATTCAAACCCAAACCGTTCTTTGATTCTGTGATTCTATGATCACTGTAAAATTAATAATAAACTGGAGGAAATTGTGTTTCCTGCCATCCCAGTGCTGTTGCGTTGGTGTGAAGGGAGTGCTGGAGTGCTGAACTGTAAACGCAGCTCCTGACACCTGGGAAGCACACCAAAGAGAGAACCAAAGACCTTGCCTTCTTCTTTCCTCTCTTGCCATTACAGCTGAAGAAGGTCCTGGAAAATTTGATATCGGTGGCAAGCAAGTTTTGATTTTGGATTATTCTCTTGCTTAAATAGAAGACATCTATAGATAGGCAGACATCTATAATAAGGACAATTAACATATCCTTCTACTGAAAATAATTTTTTTCCCAAGCATTCATTTTTTGTTCACTGGACAGTTTTTTATTTATTATTGCTTTGATAGCTCCATGTTTGTAGCAAAACCAGTACTGTTTGTGAATGATGTAATAACTATGATCATAAATAATAAATCTATCCTTTGAGAGATGCTGCTAGTCTTATCACTTTGTTTTTAACCTTACTAGAACTGATAACTTTACAGCTTTAGTCAGCAAACTATAATAGCCTTTCTCTTTTAATAGAAATGTTTTAATTTCTGCTATGCTAAATTTGTTGTTTTAAAAAACTTTTTCTGAACGCCACAGGAAGACATAATTGGGAAGCATTAATTTGTGCTTGAAAAGTGTATTTAAATTTTTTTCTTTGAAATGAACACACACTGTGACCTAGTTTTTATAAACAGAGAAAAAAAAATAAATGCCAGATCTGAAAAAGTAGATTTAGCTAGATAGTATTCTACCTTTTTAATTATTTTTCAAATGTAAGAGGTGAATTCACCTATTTACATATTGCTAGAGGCTAAGGGGAGAAAAAAGCATTCATCCTGAGTTGAGTTCAGAGAGTCTGCTTTGCCAAAAATGAAGCCAAACATATTAATATACAGGCTTGCTCAAAGTCTCAGAAGCATCAGGAATCCATTTGAAAGAAGAGGAGCTGGTCTGGTTTGTCAGTCTGGCAAGTACCAATGGAAAAATCCATCATCTACCAACAAATACATGCTTGCACAGTCAGTCCTACAGCCATGAAGGGTCTGCACAGCAGTTCCACTCCCAGGAGCTGAACCCCTGTTAGTGCCCGAGGCCATGTTGGCTGTGCTAGGGAGAGAGGCAGACACAGGAATGCAGAGGTGAAATATCCTGCAAAGATGATTTTTCTACCTAATATTAAATTTGCTTAGTGTAAAATTTTACAAGCATATCCTGGACCACCCAAAAGTTGTAGTGATTAATCCAGAGGTCTACCCTGTCCTTTACATGATTACTTTTAAATGTTCATTCATTGCGATATACTTTAGATTGTTAAACGTAGCCACATGGAGCATGTTTGTAAAGTACATGTGTTGTCTAAAATGTACATGCGATTTAAAGGTTCTCTTGTTACCATACAGCTCCAGACATAAACTCCCTTTTTTCATTAATTCAACAGTTACATGAAGAAACCTCTCTCAAGCTGAAAACAAAGAATGATTAATTAAAGAACCGGAGACTTAAATGCAGACTTGTTCTTAGTTTACCAGACTGTAAAACTCTTACCTTAGTGGGTACACAGGCATATGTTTGCAACTGATTTTTTGGCAGATAATTGAATAAGTCTTGTAGCAATGGCCTTTTTTGAATACCAGGAAAAGCACTCCATCAAATGTACATAATTTATTTCACAGGGAGTGGGAAAAGCTTTGGTGAATTTTCCAAGAAAAATTCCAAGGCTTATGTGAATATGTCCACCTAGCTGCTACACTGACGTGAATCGATATATAAACCCACATGTGTAAGACAGCTATGAGTAGTAAAAGTAACAACTCTGAGCTATTAAGACGTCTAAGTATGTCTTTATATAAAAGCCTTAAAGGGCTGCACAGGGAGTCATTATAGCGTATTATGTCAGGACCCTACTTACTCAACATGTAGAAGTCGACACTGACACTGTCAGCTGTGATGTAAAACGCTTGGAGGCTCGTTTCACAGGACAGGCGTTTCCAAAGAGTTCAGCACCCACCAGTTCCCATGTAGGCAGCTAAATGAGGTGATGAAACTTTAAATGCTCTCAGCTTTCGTGGGAGCTGAAGTCTTTTGAAAAATGCAACTTTCCCTGGGGTAGCTGCACCATCTGCTTTGAGCTCCTGGAGGGGTGATGAGAGGGACCGAGTCAGGCTCTGGTGTCCTGTGAAGGTGGCTGCTGAGGAGAGGGTCTTCTGAACCCCCACGGAATGTCTAAAGCATGCTGAAGGAATATCTCTGCTTCATCTGTAACATCCATGCTGTAGCTCAGAGTTAAGGAGATTAAAAAAACAAACAACAAACTAAGAATTGTCTGCTCTGGAAATGTCCTCTCTCAGATCATAAGATAACACTATATTAACTGTGTGAACATGGTATCTGACACAGCAGACTATTATTCTGAATTTTCTTATTCAAATATTTTATTCCAGTGCACATGAAAGCCAGCATAATTCACAGAATGCCTTTATACCCCAGTAATTTTATTTTAAAAAGATGCAAACAAAACAATGTGTTAGATTACATTCTGAAACTGTTGTTCAGATGTTTTATGCTATTGCTTCAGCAACAAAAGGAACATTAAACTCCTGAGGCCAGACTGAATCTAGCTATTTTCGGCACCTCTGTCAGGCTGGAGTGGAGCTGAGGCACCTGGTTGCTGGGAGCCGTTCAGAAAGCCTGTCCCACACTGCTGCTGGCTGGCCCCTCGCTCTGGACCTGCAGGTCCCTTTAGGGGCACAAATATCCTTGTCGCTACAGGAGATTGGCTTTGTTCATGGTGCTAGAGGGGGAGGCCACAGAAGGAAAAGCCATCAAGGACTATCAGATACAAAGACAGCAGCAATTGCATCACAAGATGGGGCAGGAACAGGGGAAGGAAGCATGGCTGTACGTCTTGCCCTTTTCTCCAAATCCTCCTCAGGTATCAGCTGATGGCTACTGCCTTACTGCTGGAGTCAGAATAGCAGGTTGGACAGGCCAACTGCTTCTCCATGAGTGAACTGTCTTGTTTCTCACACTATGACTCAGATAGATGAGTGGAGAGGGTCCCTAAATGTCACCTAACTCCCTGAAGAAGCCAGTCTGCCAGACCCATCCAAAGCCACTTTTTGGTGGCATAGTACTTCCATGTTCAGCAGCGCAGTGGGCTTTCCAAAGACAAGGGTATGACTTTGCCCTTCCACACCCAGCTGACCCTCTCAGAGGTCAGCAGAGTCTTCTGGTCAGCAGTTCAAATGCTGTTTCAGAGTTAATTAAGCTTGTATTTCCTCCTGGTCAAGTGCTTCACCTATTAACTTGTTTTTCCATCATAAGCTGTGGTGACGAGAGTTCCTCCCCCACTGCGCACAGGTAGGTGCCTACTGTCGAGAGTAAACTCTGAATTTTAGATCACAAGTGCACTAAAGAAATTATGTGCAGTCTTGACTTGATTGCCTAAGCTGCAGAGGAAACATCCATATGTCTTGCTTTTCTGTTGCCTGCATCCAGGTAGTTCTATGCCCAGTACAGGAACATTAAATCACTCTTTGGATCTCATGTGTAATGAAGTCCCAGTAACTTCCTTAATTTTGGGACTTTTAAACATCTCTATTCTGTACTATGCAACCCTAGTGTTCTTTTTCTACAATTTCAGAGGCATTTGTAGTAGAATGATACTTTGTCTCATTGATTTGAGTAATGCATGTATGATCTAATGCATCTTTCTCCTGTCTAATAGGAGATAAAGCTCAGATAGTTTTTCAGTGTAGTACATTAGGATATTATTTCAGAACAATTCATTGCAAAATTATTCCATATTCAATGCAAAAAGCTGTGGAAAGGTTTAATCCCCTGAAAATTAACTGTAAGTTACACAGAGAGAAATGGAACTTCTGTAGGCAAAATAAAGAGTAACACCGGAATGATGACTTGGAAAAAGAATAATTAAAAAAGACCAAGTATTTTATTCCTTCTCAGGCTCTTTCATCTTAACTGACATCCTAAAAAATGGCCAATCTGAAGACTATGATTTATTACCTTAAAAGTTTTAAGATTCACCTTTTTTTTTAAAGCTTTGTCAGATTTTAAACTTCCCCAAGATTGTGCTTTAAGTCCTTTGAGAATTAATAAGCGAAAGGTTACAGTTGCAGACAGAGACACATTTTTCACGCTTCCCTTCCTCCGTCCCTCCCAGTGACTTGTTTTCCATGTTCAGCCTCTGCAGAATGAAAGGAGAAAAAAATTGCAGACAGCAATGTCAGTTCATGTTATTATTCTATGTACAGAAATGCCTTAGCCAGCATTTATATGAAGCTTTGTAGCGTGTAATAAAAAACCCGATTGAATCTCTTATGACTTCCTTACTTTACTTGGTTATTTTCCCAAGTTCAGACAAAAGGGTGAGATTCATCTGACTTATGCTGAGCTACATAAAACTTGAGTTTCTCACTTAGCTATTTGCTTAAGCTGGCCCCACAGTCCCACCTCCCCACAGATGCAGATAAATAGTCCAGATAGTGTTTTGTCCCTTTCTGGGACTGCTGGGCTGACGTGCATTGTGGAAGGGCCGTCTCTGTTTGGGTGCAAAAGGACCATCCAGCTGAGCAGCCTAACTGGTGCCTACATTTTGGATGGCTAAAGTTTGGTCTGATTCATTCTCCTGTAAGTTCACCTTTCCATTTAGGAAAGCTCAGGGGGCAGAGTACCTGAAAAGACTGCAACGTCGGTCACAAAAGCATCCACTCCCTTATAAATTTCCAAGGACATGACCATTATGGTGTTTCCTGACATGGAAACCCCTGACATGGTTTTTCCTGGTCCTGTTTATTTACATAGAAATGTATTTCCTATGTATATATACATACATGTATATTTTATAGATATATATATATTTAGTCTGAACATATACAGAAAATAAACAAGCAAAAAAATAGATAAAAAAATTTCGACTAAAAAAATCATGAAAGAATTGAGCTGGTCACTGGTCTGTGATTCACTAAGTCTGTCTATAAAAATGAGTTGAAACAAATTTCCTGGTATGAATAAATCCCCAAAGTCTCATGAATTTTAGTATGAATGTTTCTGAATGCCTTAAAATTCATATGGGAAATGAATTAATCATTCTTCCTGATTTTCTTGTTGACAAAGTCTTCCTTCTCATCCAATCAAAGTGAGGGCTACATACTGGGTTACTAGCTGTGCTCAGTGAATGTTGAGTAGCACCCATCAGCTGAGAGTTTGTCACAGAAAATATTTGCTGGATCCTTCAGTATGCAGAATGCATTAGAATGAAATCAGAATTTATTTGCAAGTGATTCAGTGACTGCAGAAATGTCTGCATTTATGAGTGGTTTAACAGTCTGCACACACATTCATCGTTTATACTGGGTACATCTGTCATGTAATTAAAAAAAGGAAATATGAATTAACTATATAGATTTGAGCAAGCCACGTGGATTTTGATAAGGTAGTAGCAGACATTGCAGCCCTCTGTACATTGTTTGAGTATGCAACTTATCTGAGGAATGTGGACAAACTCTGACATTGTTATTAGTACTTCTAATATGACCGGAATCTGCGGTCCTCACAGATGCACACTCTGTATTAAAGCTCAAGAAAACTTCATGTATGTTTTTGTTGGTATGGGACAGGGTAAAGTACAGAAGAAGAGACTCATATGTGTACTTTTGTGTCATGCATATTAATGAATAGATATGCATATTTGTCTTTGTTGTATTATGTATTGCATTTCAGTACAGTATAGTATATGTATTATTTTATGATAATCCATATTCCCTGAATGCACAGCATTTTTCTTCTCTGCTTGAGAGTGCATTGGGTGACACACATTTTCTTCAAGAGAAATCTGGTGTTCACATTGTCTGATTGCATCTTGAGGAGTTTTTGTCCTACCTACATGGTAATCTGAAATCAAATGTGGACAAATGTCTTTCACAAATAAGCTAGGTAGTAAAGAGTAAAAGAAATGGCTTCATTCTCATCCTATTTTTTATAATATTTGCTCACCATTTGGAAATTGTGAAATGTTGTGACTGCACAGATTTTACATGATGCTTTCAATTATTTTTCTACAGTTATTACAATGATATTATTGATACTGACATTATCGATAAATTTGCATAAACCAAATCTTGATCTGATAATGCAGGAATCTCCTATCTGGTGATCCAATTCCTGCTGACTATTCCTTCTTTATGCATGAATGCCAGTGTGTGCAAGTGTTTTCTGTATGTTCTCCAACATTTATAGGGTCAGGGCTGACCTTTGGATAATCTGGGAAGGCACCTGGTATCTGACAACATGATCGGGACTCAGAGCACAATTGAATTGCTGTGAGATTAGCATTAGTTCTGCAGTTAGACTGTAATTACATGGCTGGTTTGTGATGGAAATTACTGGTTACACTGCAGGGTCCTGCAGCCACTTGGGACATTCATGGGGTTAACATACAATTTAGTTTCCTTATACATCCATTCTGTGTATATCCAGTCTCCCGAAGTCACTTTTCTGAGGTGGATTATTTGAAGGACATTACATGTCCACAGCACACCCATGTTCCATATGACTGAACCACGAACATCCTCTGAGTAGTTTTCTGGAGGGCCAAAATCCCTGTTGGCACAGCTGTGTAGAGTCATTAGTGTTGCACCAGCAGGGGAGCTGACCCCAGCCCTCATTTAGTGATTTGACAGGCCACCTCACCATGAGGACATTCTATCCTTTCCAGGGACATGAATTTGGAACAGAATTATTTCAGTGGCACGAGCTGACAATTATTTGGTTTTTATAGTTACCACACAATGTTAAACTAATATCTTGCCTTAATGTGAAATCTTGATGCAGTATATCTTATGATCTATTAATCTAGGAAAAAATGTAAACCAAAAGATAATAAACATAAACAGTCATTAAACCACAAGCATTCCTTAGAGTAAATGATAATATAATTAAATTTTAACTTCACAATGCAGATTCCTTTAGTGCATAATTGAAATTGTGTAAGATGCTTTGGCAATATGTTTGACATTAACTTAAAGCAACTAGTTTTAAGAACCAGCATCTGATCTTTCTCTTATTGACATAATTTGTGCAACTTCTGCAGCTGTGTCTACACTCCAGCATCTTTGTGATGTGCTTCACAGACCCACTCCTGGAGAGTCCCTCTCTGTGTCCTGGCATGATGCTGGAAGGACAGGGGCCTGTACACCATGGCTCTCCAAAGCTGAGATCCTTTCAAATGAAACCCAGGCATACAGGGAACACAAGGAGCTGCAGGGTGATGGGCTGGGGAAGCCAGGGAGATGGAGTGCCAGGGAGATGGAGCACCAGGGGGCTGCCCAGCAGACCTTCCCACAGCTGGCATCTCCTCCTGGGAACATGAGTGGCTGTACCGAGTTCAACCAGAGGCCCTTGTAGGCTAATTGTCTGCTGCAAGTGTATGCTTGGGAAGAGTAGAAAAGAAGTGCAAGCACATAGTGTTGCTGCCTCAAAACATCCTCCTGTGTGTCTGCAGCCTGCTCTCAAATTTAACGAGACTGGATGACAGTTTGAAGCCTCCTTCACCTTGCTCCGTGCACAAGGCTTTCTAGACATCATAGTCAAAGGAAATACTTTTATAGTCTCACATTGCCAGCTCCAGGGCACTACCATTGCAGCAGCTGTGGTCCCACACTATTCTCACAGCAGTGGAGATCAGGCAGGAGCCTCCCATGGGCACTGCTGCACACTTGAGACCCAGCTAGGAAGACATCTCTGGCTGATTTTTCTTACCCTAGTCCCAGATGATGGCCTGAACCCTTATGAAGTACGTGGACAGTCTTAGAACAAACAAAGGCACTCCTGGCAGACCTGTACCTGCTGTAGCTACTCTGTGGGTGGGCTTGTGTTTGGCTCTGTATTTAAGAGTAAAATAGAGCAGAATACACATTGATGATAAGTGAAAAAAGACAGGGAAAACAGGAGACAGGCCCTAACCGAAGAATTCTAGGGACTGACTGCCCTGTTCACATCAACTAAGAACCATCAGCAGCTGTAGTCAGTACTAACTAAACAGCATTGGTTCTGTAGTATTGCATGACTGCATAAACAAAAATAATAACAAAATTTAGAAATACACATAAATACATAAATGAAAAAAGAAAGTCTCATAGCTCTTTGCTGTGCTCTGGAATGAGGCTCTTTGGGAAAACTGGGAATTTGGGATTTATTGGGGGTTGCAGGATTGCCAAGCTGTGTTTCCCAGAGCATTTGACAATAGCCTCTGGAGAAATGGCTGGTCACATGCTAATGGCTCCTCTTCATTCTTTCCAGCCATAAAATTACAGCCACAAGAATCAAGAGTTACATTCAGAACATTCTTGGCATAATGACTCCCCACACTCTTCCCCTAGTGAGGAGAGGCAATTTCTACAGAGACTTTGTGACTGAGAGTAGCATCCAGAACATCTCTGCACATAAGACAACCTGGGTTTAAAGTTGTGAACCAACCTGAGAAAAATTCTGGAAACTTGCTTAATGCTGGTAGAAGTTCACATGACTGACACTTAGGCAATAGGGGTTTCCCAGAAACAGGAGCTGGTGATTTTCAGCCACAGATAACTGATGATCCCTGATTCTAATGCCTCTGATATCACACGACATGTTTCAGTATATAAACAGGTTAAAAGTATGTTGGTACAATTTAGAGAGAGGTGTAGTGGACTCTCAGCAAAAATTTTTGCTTTGGAAAATACCCATTTATCAGATGCTTTTCTCAATATGAGTGGATACTTCTTCCGGGAACATTCTGTGAGAACCCTGAGTCTCTGTCAATGCTCTCAGAGCCTGAAAATTGCTATTTCAGAGGCTTAGCCCAGGGTCCCACACACTGCAGAGCATTGCCTTTTCCTCTCTTCTGGGGAGAAGCTGAATTCCTTCTTTATGCTGCACTGCTTAACTGTTTTCTGGCTAACATATACATACAAAGGATCAGATCCTGTTGAGAAAATAGACCTTGAGGAAACTTTAGAGACATCTCTTCTTGAAGAGAAGTTGCAGCAGCACTGGAGGCACCTCAGAACTGAGGTCAGCCAAGAAGCTGCTGCTCATGCTTCTGGGCAGCCCTTGGTGCTGCAAAATGGCTTTTTCTGTGTTTATCTCAGGAAGGAGACCACAGGGAAGGTGTCTGCTGCCTATGAAATACTGACTGACCAGGCAAGATAATTAGGACACTTCATGAGAAGGTAGTAAGAAGTTTAAAGTGAGATGAGGCTGCGCTTTTCACATGACAGTGAGTGAATTTGTGAACAGAGCTGCATCACGCTCTTAGCACTCAGGTGCTCAGCACTCAGGCTAAAAGGACAGAAATAGAAGTATTTAATAGTGGGGAAATTTGAAGAGAAACTTAAAACACCAGTCTTTCAGAGAAAAAGAAAACATCTTGGTAAAATAGAAAATAGTCTTGCACTTTTCTCCCTCATTTGTTTGGTATTTTCCCCCTTCAGAGACTGGATCCCAGATTAGCAGGGTTGCTAGTCAGAGCAGGTGCCAGGGTGTCATGTCTTATTTTCCCATGGCAATGTTTCCTAAAATTCAGGGTAAGTTTACGACATTAAATCAAATATGTGGCAAAAAAAGGCAAAAATGGTGCATCAGTCTGATTGAATACTTACTGATACTGTGAAACTGAAAAAATGCATATGAACCACATTGCTCTAGCCACAGTTTGAGCTGTGAACAGTTTTATCTTTCCATTTATAGGAAAGGTCAAGAAAAGTTTGAGCCACCTTTTCAAGAGACAGCTTTTCTTCTACTTCTCAGCCACAGCATTTCTCTGGATGCCCCAGTGTAGGGGCTGCTGAAAGGAAGCTCCCCTGTCAGTCCATCACATGTGGGCTGTGCTGTGCCCCAGAGTCCATATTTGCAACCCTAGCACACTGCAAAATATTTTCATAGGCTTTGGTGAGGGGGAAGAAGGAGGATGTAGAGGGATGGGACATTTGTAACCCAGATATGGGGACACACTGGTTTCCTTTGGCACAGATGATGGGTGGAAGTGGGCTGCACATGATGTATTTTTGGTTTTGGGAGTTCATCAAGCACTATCCAGAGGGTGGGGTAAAATTATCTGTTAAACAGTCTCAAAATGCACCCAGGAAAATAAAGCAATACTTCTATCTTGCACTGTCAGTGCCAGAACACTGAAAAACAGCTGTCATTGCACACTCCTGCTGGACATTTCTGGGCTCTGTAAGCATATATGCCCCACTTGGAGCAGCGTATCTCTGTGTTGCTGTTTAAGAAAAGAAGCATAAAAATGGGAGACCTCCCAGCCCAACTGAGTCACTGCAATGGGGGAAACACTCTGACAGCGACTGTTCAAATGAAAAGGACTAAAGAGTTCAGCTGATCTCTTCCATTTGTATGAGGTTTAGGTACCAGTTGATATGGCAGTAAACTATATCAAATTGTACCCTTTTTAAATCTGCAGAATTCTTTTGTATTTCAGCAACACAGAATGTGTTTGCAATTAGTGCCAGGCATATATTGGGTGTATTTTGTTTTGTATCTGAGCAGTGTCCCGTTTAAGCTTTGTTTTAGATTGGCTGAAGATTTCACTAGGTATTTAATTTCTAAGTTTAAAACGGCCAAATTTTAAAATATAAAATAGGTTTTTAACATGTAAAATATTTTAGCCACTTCTATTTTGACTCATTCACAATATCCATGGAATAAGATCTGACTTTATAAAAGATTCCAAAATCTCAACTTTTTCAGTGGCTATTTTAACTACTAAAATAATTGAAGAAATTAATTTAGCCGTCTGCATTTTTAAGCACAGTTTATTTCTTCAGGCTTTGCTAAAATGCTGTTCCCTCAAAGTTCATTCTAAGTGGTTGTAAAGACATCCTTATCTTTGTGAATTTGCAGGAATCGGTCCAACATGTATGTTTTTAATGATTTTTTATTATTAATATCTTATAGTCATTCACCCTGTGCTGCTTCCTACTTTACATAATAGTTATTAGGCTCTTGCTGAGAACTGGTCTCTTAGAAACAACACAAAGAAAATAAGAAAGGAGGACCAGCAAGAGAATGCTTGAAGATAACAGTGCTGAGGATGCTGAAAAAGAAATCAGCAAGATAGGAAACAAGGGGATTTGGAGGTCAGCGGAGCGGGAGTGAGCAGGAAATGGAGGGAGGAACTGAGTGTCAGAAGCAGCTGATAGATTCATTGCCTTGCATTTTCTTAGGATAATACTTCCTCAATTGGTATCAGCAGCTGAGGTTGCATTGCCTTACATCTTAAGTCTCCTGTGTGTACCTGACAAACCCTGCCAGTGACTCTCACATACATTCCTTCTGCACATCTTAAACAGCCTAAAATCCTCATTACTCTATAATATGGATGTAAAAACATCCAGGGACTAGAGGAGGAGAAATACTTGCTTCACTAGCGACATCTAGAAAATACAAGTATTTGCTGAAAAAAGACCTGTTTTATTGCAGAAGACTTTTATAAGTCTGGCCACCTGAAGTTTAATTTTTCCTTCTTTCATATATAATTATATCAAAAAGATTATGAATCTTTCTGAAGGAAGGCAAATGGTTAAGGTATATCAGTGGGCTACTTTTAGTCTGAAAGGAAAGGCTTTTATTTTAGGCTTTTCTATTTTAGAGAAATAAGGTTTATTTTAAAACCAGACTTGAAAGACTGTGTTTTATTAGAAAACTAACAATGAACAAAGGGTTGAATAAATACGGCAAATGAATGTTTTAGAACATATTAAGTGATTAATTTGCTAAAACTGGTCATCTGCTAGTGGGTAGAAAATGAAAAGCAAATTTTCAATTTTGCAATGTCAACACAGTTTATTCATATTTCATGTGCACAGGCGGTGTAAAAAACAGGTATATATATTTATTTGGTACTGTATTTGCTAAATTAATTTTTCAGAAACTGATTAGATGGGATCTTATTAAATTGTCTTCCTTGCTGTTCGCTGTGGGATACACAAACTGTAACATTTTTTGCAGCGGGTCAAAAGGAGGTTTTACAGGTTTAATCAGTATTTGTTAACCATGCGCAAATATGAGCTGTAAAACTGTACGTGCTCAACTAAAAGGAATAAAAACCTTAGAGCAACTGATACCATATTTGCAAATATAGTCTTAATATTGATTTCCCTCAATACCTTTCACAAAGTTTTATTGAAGACCATGCCCAGCTTGGGTTGGGCATATGAGGACCTGGTACTATGCTAGATGGACCTTTTTTCTGCCTCAGACTCTAATGGTGGCCTTTTGTTACCCCTCTGACTCTGACAGAACAGGGTTTGAGGAGCCCCTTGTCCCTCTGCATGTTGCCCAGGTCTCTGCTCCCACAGTGTCTTCCCCCAGTGTGCACTGTTTTCCCTGGGAGAGGCCATGTCCTCATGCTGCCTGCCTCAGGCAGTGATATTATGCTATCTATAAATGTGTAAAAGATGAGCCAAAGGTGTAATCCTGTGAAAATGTTCCCAGGTTAACTTGGCAAAATGTATTTTTCATAAATGCATGTTGATTGGCAGTTCTTTTATTGCTTTTTAAAGTTTGTTATTAATAGAAACCAAGAGTAGCTATTCCACTGCCTTTGCTAGCAGGCTTCTGGGAGTGTAATTGCTCAGGATGTCTGCTTACACTTCTCATGTATTGTCACAAATTCAGCTTCCTTTAATCCTCTGCAGTTACTGTGTGTTTCAAAACTTACTGGAAATGATGATGAATACTAAAGAGATTCTTGTCTGGCTCTTTTAAAATCCATACATGGGAATGGTCTGATTCTGTTGTTATTAAATCTTAATTTGGAATCTGCTGCTTAGCATCCTCTTTAGAAATGGTTATAATGGTATGCGAAGCATTTTATCATCTATATAAATCTGTCTTTCTTCCAAGCAGAAGTCCAGAAATGTTTCAGTACTCCTGCCCTCTGTACTAAAACCATTGTTAGGATCTCTTTTATTTTAGTCATGCTTAAATATTTTTTGTACTTAATCTTTTTTTTTCTGTAGATATTATCATGTCCTGTTTCCTGCCTTATTCACATCCCACTCTACCATGATATTTGATACTGTTGACTTTCTTGTTTTCCATTTGTTTTAATAATTTTTATATTACATTTTTTGTCTAATACTTTTTTTTAAAATATAGAACATTGTCTCTCTCAACTGCAGATTTCTGGCACCCAAGAGTGTTCTTAAATTCTCAATTAGCATATGTATTTTTGTCTCTAAAAGAAAATGTGGGCTTGGTGGAAGTAGTACTATTTTAAGATTCATAGCCATGTGATCTAGACAATCTGACTAGACAATCAGAAAGGCACACTTTGGCCTTGCAAGCAGTAGAAAAATTCAGGAATACTACACTTGGATCATGAATATAGAGTTGCATATTTGTTTCCTGAGCTTGCATGGATAACATTCCTCTACAGCTGTTCTACTGAAGGAGGCTGAGCCTTGTCCAGAAACTTCATGCCTGCACTGCTTTGAAGTGTAGCTTGTCAGTAAAGGATTTCTGTTAAATGTTTCAGACATAAAACCTCTTCTGTAGGCCTGTGCAAAATGCTTGGGTGCATTTTGTTTTATTTCTTTTCCTTTTGGAAATAAGTGTTTATAATATTCTTACCCTGAAAACAGCATATTTTACTTTTCAAGAAGGAATGTTATTGATCTTTGGAGGCTGGATGACTAGTGCATAATTTTTCTCAGCTATGCCCCAGTAATACACAGCTGAAGGGAAAGTCATTATGCCAAAGAAAAATAGCAATTGCCAAATCCAGAACAAATGTAGGACTCATCTTTTGATGAGTGTCCTGAAAGGTTATTTCCTATGTCTTCCTGTCACAGAATTCTGTGGATGATAATATTATAGACCTGTTCAAATAAGGATTTGACAGATTCATGGAATACAAGTATAATAAGGGATATTAAATAGAAACCACTTCTCATTCACAGAGAGGCTAAACACTGATAATATCCCAGAGAAAGCACCACTTTCTGCCTAGCCTATCTGTATGGGGTTTTCTGGGCATCCACTGCTGGGCACTTTTGGAGGCTTATGCTGGAGTAGATTGATTTTTGGTCTGACCCACATAGCTGTCTTCTGCAATTAATCCTGTTGGAGTCAACAGAAATAGTAGAACAATTTGAACTGGCAGTGAGGCTTGACCAGCACAGGGTTTGGTTGAAGTATTTATAATTCTGATAAACCAAGACTGAAATTAAAGAATAAAGGAAACAATAACTCTTCCCTTGCTTCTTCTTATTGTGGTTTCATTCCTTTGTTTCTTGATGTGGATTCCAGAAAATTAATTGAGCATTAAGACCCAAAGAGCAGTACTTTTGGGGCTGATTATTGCATGCCTCAGCTGCTGTAATAAAGTATGAGTTAATGACTTTAACCACCTGAAAAGTGCAACAATTTCCCTGTAAATTCAGTGCCTGGAGTTACTTGTTGTCTGATCACTGTATCTCAGGAAAAAGAAAGATTTGAAAAAGCAGAAACTTACTGCTATTGCATTTAAGAAGTTAAATAAAAATAAGTTTAAAAATAAATCCACATTCTTGTACTTCCTGGACATTATTGTCCTGTGCGTGACATAACCGGCAGTGAGTCAGCACATTGCATTCATGTCTGAAGTTTGGAAGCTGTTTCATAACTGAAGAGAAACCTGTGACCAATCTGTAAAGTCAGCCAGGTCTGAATCTGGCAGCAACACACATTGTAATGCTGGTGTTAGGCCAGGTTTGGCTGGTATAGGGAACACTATTGAGTTGAATTTTGAGCATGCTGTGGGTGTACTTCTTGTAGGTCAATCAGTGCAATCAGTTACTTTTCCTCTCAGCTCCACTTGCAGGAAATGAGCAAAAATCCTGTCTGTTTTAAATGTTTTTCAATATAAGACAGAAAAAAGGGTAAGCTGAAATTCAGTGCCTCTCATGTTCCTGGAACCCTGCATCCCTTACATAAGAGGGCTATGTGGTTTTTCTTATAAAGACAGCCGCATTTTTAAAATGTTGAGTGGCTGTCCTGTGAAAGTTTCAAGGTTGTACAGGAGAATCCTAGCAACGTGAGGAACTGAAAGGCTTACTTTTGGATTTCAACCTCTTCAAGACAAAGACCATCCTTTCACCTTCAAAATACCTGGGGCAATGGTGCTCCTCTTTGCAAACTGTGCCTGCTATAATACTGTTTGTTCATTAATAACAGTAACAACAAAAGGTGGAAGCTCATGGAGACAAAGGATGGTGACTTGCAGTAATTTAGGTTGTTTTCCCAGCTTTGTCACACACTTGATATGTGACCTTGAAGAAGTTATTTAATCTCTTTCTGGTTTAATATTCCTCCAGAGGTGCAGGATAACAGGGCTTAGCAAGGGTGTCAGGAGGCTTAATTCAGAAGCGATTGTGAAGCCTGCCAGTCTCCACAGAGGGTCCATATTCTCTACATGGCAAAGATGATTGTCCTGGTGGCAAAGGATCTGCAGAGAATGTGAATGGGTCATCAAAACAAGAAGTTTCATGTTGAAAAATGTCAGACTGACCCTTACTGCCACCTCCCCATAGCCTGGATGCAGATAAGGCAAAATGAGGGAATTCCTGTCTGAAGCAACGCCACAACAGGAAATATTTCCTTTAAGTAAGCAAAAACTTGAAGCAGAATGGAAGAAAGAGCCAGCCCTGAGGAGACTGGCTATTGCAATTGCTAAGACCGAAAATATCCTCTGCTTTACACAAGTGGTTTCTCTGCCATCGTCATGGCTGTCTCAGCCTTCAGCAAGGGCTGAAATGAGAGCAGCCATTAGCCTTGACCCAGGAATTGCCAGCCACGCCAGGTCCTTCCCCTGCTAAAGGCTGCAAATGCAATTCTTTCAGCAGCAGCCAGGCCAGGGAGCCGGCTGGTGAGCTCCTGAAAGGCAGTGCAGCCGCCAGGCCCTGTTATCTCCCAAGGCACGCCTGTGAAGGGAGCTGCCTGGGGATGTGATTTACAGGGTGAGGCTGAATCCCCCGTGTTCTGTGAGCGGCGTGGCAGTGGCGACAAGCACCACCTCGTCCAGGAAGCGATGGCCAGAGCCAGGGTCCTGACAGTGAGGGATTAAACCAATAACAGACTTGGATGTGATACAATCCAAACCTCCTTCTTCCCGTAACAAATCTGCAGCTCCAAGGATCTTATTTTAAAGTACCTCGGGGAGATACCGCCCTTCCTTTCTCTGGCTTATCCTTGCTGCAAAGCCCGGCTGTGCTGTGCCATGTGGACCTGCTTGCCCTTTCTGGCATACAGAGTTACGCCTTTCCCAATGAGCTCCTAAATCATGTCACCACTGTAAATTTTCTTTTATTACTTTTCAAAAATTTTATTGCAGAAGCCTTATCCTTTTAGCGGGAGGCTCTTGCTCAAAGATACTGCTTTGCAATCCCTCAGGGAATCACGGTTCCTCCTCAGAAGAGCACAGACTCTAAAGTCCATGTTTCATTTCTGGACAGCCCTTTCTGAGCACATCTGCAAGAAATGCACATATGAATATATATGCAGATGAGTAAAAACTCTCACTAGATTAAGGGAACACTGTGCATCATTCAGACGGCTCACTCATTTCCTCAGATTAGTATTAACAAGGAGACGGTGAACCCCTGTTTTAACTAGTTTGTGACTACATGCAAACTCTGACACTTGGAGCAGTTTGCCATTTTGAAAACTTCCTTGTTAAATTTTAGGTTTTCAGACCAATGTGTGGCGTATATCCATTCAGACATCCAGGGCAGTGCCAGGGTACTTAGTATGTTGAAAAAGTCAGGAAAGATACAAAAGAAACTGAAGTAGCAAGTTAGCCACTTGTGGTGGGTATAGAACTCTGCATTTTGTTTAGCTTTTTCATAGTGTCCTGTGTCAAAACCACTGCTGAATGGGGATGGCTTGGTCAATCTGACAAAAGGGTTTCAGCATTTTATAACATTTGGCATGGCTTTCACAGAAGTGAAATGTGTGCCACAGAAGGCATTTTCAGCTGTGGCACCACTGGATGCATTGGCCTTTCATTTCACTGACATGCATGCTATGTGCTGTTGAAATGCTACAAATTTCACTGAGTTTTTTTTGGCACCTAATCCCCTGGTGACAGTAAATATGGCATATGAGGGAATCCAGATCAGAAGTTATTTGTGCATTGCTTTACATCACTGCAAGCTTGCTGGATATGTTTTGCAAACTACGAGAAGAGAAAAAGTCACTATTTAAAAATCTACTTCTTATGCACTTTTTAGTAATGACAAACAAGGGTAAAATTCCAGTTCCATGTTTTTAGGCAATGAGTGTATTTAATCACGACAGTTGCAGGAATAAATACCAGACTAAGAATGTGATCAGACAAGAGAATCAAGAGAAATGTTCTGATTTATTATCTGCTGGAGTAACATTTCAGCTATTTGAGGTAAAAATGGTCCAAATGAACTAAACAAATAAAACCCAAGACTTTGATATGAACAAGATGACTATTTCAAGAAAACCATGTTCTATCCTAGATCATCTCTGTTATATTTTCTTGCTTTTAAATTTTTTATATTAGTCTCGTCATTTTTTAATAAAGATGCCTTTAAGGGTTCTGTTTATCATTAGGAAAAAGTAAATAAAATAAAATAGAAGTTCAAGACAGAATGAAAGCTGTGTGTCTATTGAAAGATGTCTGACTCTGACTGCATCACAGAGCTAGAAGTTTTCCTGCAAAAGATTACGTGACCTGAAACTGAGCAAAATGGAGAAGTTCCAGCTTCATTGAATATTCTCACAGAAGACCATTTAAACCCTAAAAATGTTCTGCTTCTGAAATGCAACCATCTCTACTGTCTGGAAAATGAAGAGAGTATAAAAGTGAGAGATTAGTACAAGCTCTTAGAAGTGTTTTTCATTTGTTTGTTTGTTTGTTTGTTTGTTTTTTAATGAAAGAAAAAAGAAGTTTTCACTCAGTCTTATGCAAACCAGAATTTCAAAATTGTTGTGCGAACTTTGAAATGAGTGCCCATTCCTTTTTTCCAAAAGCCTTCTTCAGGCTCCTCCACTGATAGTGTTAAACAGATGTTTTCTCTGTTCAGCAAATAGTCTTCCTGTCTCTTTGGTAAAGAGTGAAGTTCCTTTGTTTTGGGACAAGGCATTTCCAGTCTGTTTCAAGGTCTGAAACGTCTTCAAACCCCTGACTGCTTGTTGAATCTAAGTACATTCTCCTGGATCTTCTTTTGGCAAGTTTAATCATTACCTGGCTGAATTCCAGGACTAAGTATGTGGGGTTGTAGAATTCATTTGATATCTTGAACCTGGGGAGTGTCATTACCTGACTATCACTGTGGTAGAAAACCCTGCACAAGTTCTAAAATTTAATTTCATGCTCCATTCGTTTTTGTGTCACTGCTTGTTCTGTGACACCCAGCCTGCAACTCTGTCTGCCCTTCCCTTCACATAAACATGTAGAAGGACAGCAACGTTTAGATAGAAATTTTAATCCCAACTTTCCAGTATCTGCTGAAAAACTCAGCATTAATTGCAGCCTTGCCCATCTCAGTTATCAACAAAACAGTAGTAGGTAGCAGAAGATGTTAGAGCACTCTCCCAGGGAGTGAAAGACATCCAAAAGAATAATAAGAAGGCTTTCCCACCTCAACCATAGCACAGCAGAGGGTAACAAATGTAGCCAAGGTTATACCAATCAATGCACATTTAATTATTATTTAATTATTGAACATTCCTGTCTGATGCTGACCAATCAGATTACAGACTCTTGTCAAAAGCTAGATGGATAAGTTTCCCTCTGGATGGATGGATTGTGCCTAAAACAAGCAGTAATTCAGACAAAGGGACATACATAATTTTTAATTGACGAAGGCTGGCCCCTCAACACAATTATTCAAAGCTTAGTGCCAACTAATGAATCTACAGTGCAACACCATTGTAGCACTTTGGCTTGAAGTTAGTGCTTCTAAACTACCATTTAATTGTTTCAGTTCACATAATTTGGATTTATGAATAAACATGCATTTTCCTTCGGGCTCTTCTAACCCTTTCTTGTTGTGGTGAGCAAACTAAAACTTCAATTTTTGTTTTGACTGAAGTGTTTTGACTGAAGCACTGCTGATTTTCTAAATTCTAATAAGAATTTCTCAGGGTAACATCACTGTCACTACATGGACTCTGTTTGCTGAAATCTGTGATTAAAAGTGCAAGTGGAAAATATGATTCAATGTGCTGTTTTTCTTAAAGTCCCTGCTGCTTCTACAAGTTCTTAATTTAAATATCATTAGCTTTATTTGAAAACAGTTCTGTCCAGAAATATAGTGTAGAACAACATACAATAAGCTTTGCCAGCTAAATGTCTTTATCACAATTTTTAATTAACTTTAATTAGCTAACGTGAATTCAACAGAATTTCAAATTACCCAATACTTGATTTTTTAATTATTTTTGCTACTTTCATATTATTTTTGCATTTTTCTAGCCCTCTTTGAAAATTCTGTACCTGAAAAATAACTTATAAATTCAAAATGGTAAGACTAATTTTAAAGATATAAGCTGTCATGGACTGCATGTGCAAATATCCTTGCTTTGCCCTAAATTGGATGTTGACAAGAGAAGGTGCACACTAACCAGCTAAGCTTGAAATTTTCAGCTTGAACATTTTAGGGACTTTTTTCTGCATTTTGCAGTTTTTGCTATTAAAAGTAAACAAAGAATGCTTCATTTTGAGATTTTTGCTGTGTATGCAAAACCTGCTGATGATTTGGGTCATGATACTTCCAAGAACATCCAAATCATACACTGGTGTTTCATAAACATCAACAGAGCCATCTGCAATCTTTGATTCAGGTGAAGAACTTGAAAGCCAAAGTGAGCCTCCTTATAAGCAGCCAGCGAGAAACTGAACTTCAATGAACTGAGTTTTTAAGTCAATCATTTAGTGTTATGAATAGAGTCTAGGGAAAAAAAGAAAGTTAATTCTTGTATACATACCATTGATCAGACTTAAATGATGTTTGGCATGTCTCCAGTTTCAGAGCTGAAACTTGGCTTATGTATCAGAAAAGCACAAAAAATTACGTGTGAGTTCATCAATTAATTTTTCATATGATAGATGTTGGACATAACCTGTTGAATTAGTCATATTCCTTTATTGAAATAGTGTGGATTTGTAAAACAAATATTTGGCAATAAGGAGAGCCATATGAATCAAAAACCTATGTATTGTTTGAGATATTTTTGAGTAAGGCTGTAGATTGGAAACCAGTGGTTTCTGCTGGAAAGACATGGCAAAAAGGAAAGTTACAGGCACAGGAAAAGGTGGTTTTTACATAGACCTGAAGATAGTTTTGAAGGTCATAAAAGAAGATGTTCAGTCCTGACAGGGTAGGATATCCTAAAAGTAAAATGACTGGTTTCAATTACAAATGCAGACTGTGATTCAGTTAAAATTAGACCACGAGAAATTGCAGCTGCTTGAAGTAGGATAGCCAACTGCATTCCAGCCCATCTGCCAACCTCCACTGGTTTTTTTCAGGGATAAAACAACATATACGTGAGATAAGAGAAGTTATTCAAGATAAGGAATGACACAGTTCCTATCCTAATCAGTCATGGCCAGCACCACTTCGCTGTGGCTGTCATGGGGTGTAATATATACCTCTTTCCATCACATCCCCAAAACATAGATGTGGGGCCTCTCTTGCTAGGAGAAATGTGGTTTTCTCTGTGGGGACTAGCACTGCAAGGTATTTATTTGCTGTCCTGAATATGGCTCGTGAGGAAGCTGCAGCTGTTGTACAATTGTGTTATCTAATATGGGTAAATGGGAGCATCATTTGGTTGCTTGCCCATCCCAAGAGTTTGGGGTGTTTTTCAGTTTATCTTTTCTTTGGCATCTCTTTGGGCCTTTTTTGATTGTTTGTTTCCATTTCTGTTTTGTTTGTTGTTTTTTGATTTGTTTGGGTTTTTTTTTTGTTTTTAGTGAGTGTGTGGAAAATATTCTGGTCACTCAAAGGTTTGTCCTAAAAAGACTTCTTAGTCTTACTTTGAGGCACAGATAACTATATATATCAGGAATTACACTGTAAATATATGTGCTGTGAGTCAAAGGAAAGCTATTTTTGTGTTTAACTTTACAAGGAGAGTGTTTGCACAGGAGATATTAATGCAATTTACCAAGGGTGTGCAATTCCTGCACTCACAGAGAATGCAATGCCCACGCTGTTCAGGAATTGCATTCAGGATCAGCCCTTGCCTTTTCCTCCTTAAGCAGATATTGCTTATGGGCATACGGCTGCTGAAAGGGTCACTACCTTTGCAATGTGTGTTAGGTTTTCCATCTCAGAGTGAGGGAAAAGGCAGTTCTTCCACTCATTGGGTTGGATCCACCCCAGTCAGCTTCAGAGATTTTCCTAATCATTACCAAAGAAGCTCAGAGAGTACTCAGGATTCCTAATGACTATGTTGAGAAAAAACACAAAACCCTCAAACATACCCACAATACAAAGTGCTCTGAAAGTATTTGGGAAGAGGAAGATTTGTTTTACAGCTGGATAGCAGAGAACAGTGCTGAAACAGAAATAGAAAACAGAAGTGACATCAGCATGGGAAGGGCTCAAATTAAAAAGTAGAGAAAAGACTGTGAAAAACTTCTATATCTGAATAATTTAAGAGTGAGAAAGTGGAGTCAGCAATATATGAAAAACCGTATTTTCCATAACATAATGTGCCTTGATGATACTTACTTCAAAGATTATGCATTAAAATACACTTTCATGTGTACACAGGTACAAATATGGAGTGTACAAAAGAATGCAAGACAGTGCTGCTATAAATGTTGTCTGAAAATCTGGAGAAGCTGCTGTTCTGCATCTGTGTTCCTCAGTTAGACTTGTGCAGGAATCCTAGGTGTTTCTTCAGGTTTCCTGACATTCCTGTAACCATACCAGTGGTAGTGGTGGCATAACCAGCAGCTGTGCATGGCCTATTGGGAAAGTGATCTGCAGGAGTGTGCAGGTAGCATCCTTCCACACTCCTCGATGAGGACAGGGTGGCAGCACTCACAGCTCATAATGAAAGAGCACCTGACCCCCAAAATGCTGGAGAACAGACCTCGAGCAGCTGCACAAACACAGAGCTAACTACCAGGTTCTATAATGATGCTGAACTTGGTCGACCTGAGCACACAAGCAGGACCTGAGCACACAAGCNGGACTACTGAATTCAACATTGACTGTAAGGGCAGGAGGAGCTATTGCTGTCACTCTGGCAAATATGGCTGGAAGTGCCAACTAGTTAGATTTGTAGATAAAATACAAATGCGCTTTTCAGACTCCTTTTTGATTAATTCCAAATACAAAGAATTAAATAAACATTTTCAACTACATTTTAAAGGAAAATTTGATATGAAGGATCAAGGGCGTGTCCAGTCTTTGAGACAAGTGACAGGGTTTTCAAACACAGCTTTGCCTGAGGTAGGTAGCACCTTTCACTGCATTTGAATACAATATTAAAACAGGCAGTTATCAGCAGGGAAAAGCCAGCCACAAAACTGGTGCAGCCAAGGTTCTGCACTCAGGATGCTGCCTCCAGCCTTGACACGAGTGGTGCCTGATTAACAGGTGATACCATTTACTGTAAACAATCATGTGGTTGTCTGGGGCAGCTGCTGTCTGCTAAGTTGTCTACAAGAGCTAACTTGTTCTTTATAAGTTTTGTCTCCAGGTTCTGCAAGACATTTGTGAAACTCATAAAAATCTCTGGGCCATACCTGGAGTATCATAAAGGTAGCCACTGCTGGATGGGGAATGACAACTAGGCTGCGGGAGCCGGTTTGAGCACTCTACATACCTGCCAAGATTTCAAAGGGAAAATAGGCAGGCTTTTCAAGCTTCTGGTAATTCCTGCTGTATCAGATCCCTCTATTTTTCCTTTATTATATTTTCAGTAACTTTAATAAGGCTCTTATGATTAACAGCTTGAAGGAATTAGGAATTTAGAGGAAATAAAAAGGGAAAGACAATACTAATAGGCCTCTCCCTTGTTTCAGTGCTCTGTCTCAAATAAATCTATGCAATCTGTGATGTTTTCAATAAATACCTGGTGTTCCATTACCTAGTGCCTCTTTGCAAGCTTGTTTTTGCACTTCTGGAAACCCAGATCCCACCCAAATGCTGCCAGGCTCATGCCAGGGTGTAACAATATCTTAAATGCTGAAAAAGATTGATGTTAAACTTCCATTGATTGCTGTAAGGTAATGTGTTAAGAATTATTGATACCAACACATACAAATGAGAATTAAGCATAAAAGAAAACCATGAGGACAGACAGAAGGAGGGGAGGGTGCATTTGTGACTCCATGCATCTGTGTGCCCAGAGTGGTATGATACATAAATCTATTAATTTCAAAGCAACTAAACTGGTATTAGTGCTTGTTCTTCTCTGCTATTTTGAACCAATATGTCATAAAACAACACTAGAATAGTTTTTTGTGCAGTATCTCCATAGATACTAATGACACCCAGGAGATACAGATTTTTCTAGCTAAAGAAAACGATATTTTTTCCTAAGTTTAATCATAAATCTGCAAATGCATGAGATCCAGTTCATCAAAGGTAGCTTTGTGGTTGTGGACCACAGAGCTCCTTGTAGCTTCCCTGCCCAAGGCTCCTGCTGAACTGTGAAAGCACAGTTCCCAAAACCAAATATTCCTGTGTTGCAAAGGTGTGTTCTTGGTATATGCATGGGAATTTAGGAATACCCACAGATATCTGCAGAAATTTGAGACAGTAAAATCTCTGTGCAGAATCTCATAATTGTTTACTCAAGGTTTTCCATTGCTCGGCACAAAGTGTGTGGCAGCACTAATGGAATAATTGATAGTAAAAGACCCCTCTCTTCTGCCATGTTTTAGCACCATTTTCACCCCAGAGTTGTGTTTTCAGTGGGAGCAAGGCACATTTCGCTGGCTGGTGACTCAGATGAACCAATCTTCCCACTCCTGACCACACACGGTCCAACTCCCAGCACCATATTGCATTGCTCAAATTAATTTGAAGACAAAAAGTCAGTTTCAACCATCTATTCAACCACATATTTAACTGTCTGGAAATGGGACATATGGCTGCTCCAGGGCTCCCCAGGGCACTGTTTCCAGCCTACTGATGGAGGGACAGAGATCCTGCATTGCTTGAAGTCTGATGGCAGTGGTGATGGCAGGAATTGGTGTCCCCTGTGGTCTCCCAATGTTCAGCCCAGGTGATCCAGAGTTCAGAAAGAGAACTGGGGACTGGCTTTATGAGGAACAAAGCTAGGGTTCTGTGGAAATGTTGGTTGCCATCAAGTGAATTTTCATAGAATTGTACAATGGTTTGTGTTGGGAGGGACTTTTAGATAGTCCAACCCTTCTGGAGTGAACAGGAACCTTTAGAATAAGACAAGGTTGCTCAGAGGCCCACCAAACTTAACATTCAGTGTTTCCAGGGATGGGACAACCACCTCTTCTCTGGGCAATCTGAGCCAGTGTTTCATCACACTTGCCAGAAAAAATTTGTTCCTTATATCTAGTCTGAATCTACTATCCTTTAGTTTAAAACCATTACCCAATGTCCTATGGCAACAGGCCCTACTAAAACGTGTATCCCCATCTTTTTTATATGCCCCTTTTCAGTACTGAAAGGTTGCTCTAAGGTTTCTCCACAGTTTTCTCCAGGCTGAACAATCTCAACTCTCTCAACCTGTCTTCACAGGAGAGGTGTTCCATCTCTCTGATAATCTTTGTGTTCCTCCCCTGCCCTCCCCACGAGAAAGAGCCCTTAGGTCTTGCCTCACGTTCCTCCTCCTGACAGGTGGGTGCATGGGACCATTGTCTCTCTGCCCACCTTGACTGGAGGCCCGGAGGAGAGGTGGCCTCTCAGCAGGACAGGGTGCCACCAGTGTGCTCGTGACTAGGTGGGTCAGCAGCACCTGCAAGAAGGCAGTGGTGCATGAGGCAGGAGTGGGACCGACCCTGGCAGCCCCGGCTGAGGTGGGATATTGTGGGTGGGCTAGTGTGCACTCCTGCTGGGGGCCTGGGCTCAGCTGTCAGTCAACCTGCCTGCTTTCCTGGAGCCAGGGTCCAGTAACCTCCAAGGTCACCCCCGGCACTTGCAAACAGGCTGTCACCGACTGGTGCAGGGAGTATATTTTTAGTGTGTTGGAGGCAGTCTCCTAGCTACAGCTTGAGGAGCTCATCTGGGCAGGGGCTGGCAGTCCTCAGCCTGCACAAAAGCAAACACTGCTGATGAGTCCTGCTGTTCAGGCCAAATCCTGCTCTGGGTTTGCTGCTGTGCTTCCCCTCACCTCCCCCTTAGCTTGGCTTTCAGGGTTTGGTAGGAATATTGCACAGGTATTCCTGTGGGTTCCTGGAGTGCAACTGGTGGCCAGGGTTGTTTACATCCTCTGCTGAGATAGAAATGGTCTTTTGTGCAAGTACAGAGATGTATGCTCCTGGCTGTCAGGATAAAAGACCAAATATTGTTTATGTTGCACGTAGTAATCTATCTCACATCTGCCAGAGTCTGGCTTTATGTAAAGATGTGAAAGAACATTCATTAATTCCTCTTTAAGGGCAAGACTATTAAAAAGTTTTTTAATTTTAGGCATGAATTCAGAATTTCCACTCTTTCTGAAGTTACTCGTCTTCCTTAAATTGCTATCTGTCTGAGAACTGTTTATGGATAATAAAATGTCTTTAAAGATTCTCTTTTGTTTTGGAAAACCTTGGAGATAATTTGTCTGGCATCTCCTGGATGTTTCACAGACACTGCATGGCTGTTGTTGGGCTGTTACTAGGATGACTGGAAGTCAGGCAGGATTACCTAAGTTTCCAACTTTCTTTGTACTATTAACAGACAGTGTAACTGCTGCGAAGTGCAGAACATCCATGCAACTCAATAAAAGCCAAGTAGCAGAGAAGAATGAGCTTTGAGACTGATCAGTTCTTGTTTGTGAGCAAAATGTCTAACTGTGTCTTGAATTAATGGAGTTAATTTCTTTTTATCCCCTCCATGTTTTCTTCCTTTTGCTCTTTGAAAAGAACTGCATTTGTTCTCTGAGAGCTGAATGACTTTTTCCTAGTATTTACTCTGATACGTGCTGCATAGGAACAATGAAACCTCTTGTTCAACTTTCATGAATGTTCTCCAGGGGCCTGGACTTCTTTTGCTGCTAACATTATTTTATGTGCCATTTCGAATTTCATATTATGCATGCACAGATTGCATCAACATTTATTAAATAGTGGAATGAATTCTGAATTTGCCCTACTGCAAAAATGTGGAATAGGTTGACCACAATCTCGGAGATGGGGTGATGTACATGTACCTGTATCATGCCAGGGTTTAGTATGGAATGGCTACCAGTGCTGTAGTCCAAGGAATTTTTGAAAAATTATTTCCTTCTATGGTATCACCACGAAAACTTTCCCCTTCAATTACAAGTAACTTTATATCTCTAAAAACCAGAACACTTTTTAGTGTACAGGTGTGATAGAAGAGAATCCTGTATTGCTAAAAAAGAATGAAGACAATCCCTGTACAACAAAAATTGAACATTGTTATGCATATTAGGGAGGAGTTATTAATAAGTTGAGGAACAAAGGCATTTTGAGGATTCTATTTTATATAACCCAGAAAGAAACAGTAGTCTTTTCATATCTTTTATAAGTTTAGGTGTTACTATTGACAAAAAACAAAAACAAAAACAAACAAAAAAACAAACAAAAAAACAAAACAAAAAAAAAAAAAAAAAAAACAAAAAAAAGGGAATAAAGGGGGAAAAAAAGAAGAAAAAGAAAAGAAAACTATTCCAGAAAGCTTGCCTATATTATTACAGCACAGCTCTAGTATAGGATAAATATGGTTATGCCCTCCTCTCTGAGACTTTTTTCCTGGTTTTGTTGGAGATTAACTGTCATAACTCTTACACTCATAAAAAAGGTATTTTTTCTTATGCTGAGAAGCAACTCCCAAATTTGCTGGGAACTGCTCTAAAGAACACAGTAAGGTCACAGTGCTCCAGCCTTTCTAATACCATATCTAATGCTGTAATCTCATATTCCCCCTTTTCTTGAGTAAGCCTACCCCTAAGGTCCATGTCTCCCATGGAGTCAGCTGAAGTAGGAAGTCTTTTCCCTTGTGACTATGGAGAATTCGAAATCAGTTTGAGATATACAAAAGTCTTCTGTGACATTCAAATGTCTCTACCTTTCACTAGGCAACAATGAAAGTGCTGTAGCTGCCACAACCTAATTCTCAGCCAGGTCAGGTCTTCCTAAACAGCAGTATGTGCTCTAGAGTGACGTAGCACATTGCTGGACTCTCCTGTCCATCTGCGAGCTGCTGCCGTCGCCAGCAGTGCCAAGTAACCAAGACACACTTGAAGCAAGCAATGAATCACAGCCTGTCATATACAATTATATGTCACTGGATAATACAATATTGTTGTTGGAGTGCATGTGGGCTAGCAAACCTTTGCTGGAATGGCTGGACTGTAAGAAGCCCATAAGGGCTGAGAGACCCGCTTCTTCCCCTGTTGAACTTTTCAGATTAAGGCTCCCCAGGGGAGCAGACTGCTCTTGCCAGCACACAAGTCATTACTGAATGGAAGGAGGGGCATGAATTTTTATGGCCTATGTTATGAAGGAAGTATAACTAGAAGATCTAATAGCCCTTTTTGGGTTTCAAATCTATGAAAACATATGTCATAAGATCCTCGCTGCTAACAGCACAGCCTTTTCCCTTTGGTTCAAAAGGCAGCAATCAGTTGCTACTTGCTGGCTGTAATGCATTGTTTACTTGTCTCTAGAGGTATGCAATTGATGTCTTATTGTGCTTTGTTAATTTTCTTTCCTTTTCATACTGTCACATACCATTTTTTCCTGAATTCTTACTTTTATGGCTTCACTAAGTGCTACTTCTTCTGGGAAATAACTCTGTGTTTGAGCTTCAGCTGTTCAAGGTGTTGAGAGCTCTGGATGATCTCCAAGAAAGCTCTTAAGAAAATGGTCAGCTTTAGGTATATGAGCAGTCTGGGCTGAGAAGCACCATGGTTTTGAATGGAGACCTCGGAGCATTGTAGCTGCTTCGCCAGAAATCAACTGATTTAAACATATATAATGTCACTATTTTGGCCATTACGTATTGAAGGTTTCCTTAGAGCATCCCTGAAGCACTAGGGCAGCCATTGAGCATTGCTATTGAATACCTGGGACTTTGAAGAGGTCTAGAGAAAATAGAAAAAGAGAGAGGAAAAAACCGTCTTGTTAAATAATTTTATATTCAGATTTTTTCAGAAAAAAAAAGAAAACCTTGGACTTCAGGTGTTTATCTCTGTTTAGAGACCTACAGAAATCAATATTCAAGCTAAAAAATAAAAAGATATAACAAAAACAAGAAGAGGAGAATAAAGACTGTTTGAAAAGAAACAGCAGAGCCTGGACTGATGCATTTGAACAAGAGCTGATGTTAGGAATTTCCATGTAGCATAAGTAAAATAAAATGTCATCTCATGGTTTAAATACTGCCAGATGATTCAATATACTTTTCACAGCATTCTTTCACCATGTGATATTCTCTTATGTTTGTTGAAGGCAGGAAATGAGAAACTGCTTGAAAGGAAAAGGTTAGGCCTCATGTCACTGTATAATATATGCCCACAAGCCTATTATATTAACAGAGCTGCTTAAGATAGTTCAGAATAGAAGATGGAGTTAATTTCTACCACAGTATATTCTCACTGTGATCTGCTGACAGAAATCAGTGTATCATGCACTTGTTAAATTAAGGTTCATGAAGAATAGGACTGATGAGGAAATTATAACTTTCTTGGGGAAGCTGACATGTGAACGAAAGTTTTTAGCTTGAAGGAGGATGAAAAATCAAACTCTTACACATGTTCATTCCAGCAGTCTATTAAAGAAGACATGTTGATTTGAGTAAATTAAAATGTTTCATGTTAATATTTGTAGACTTTCATTTAGATTCTGCCTCTCATTTACAGTTTCTACTATAGGTACTTTGAAGTTCTGAAAGCTTGTTTGAACCAAAGATGAATTTTTATACTAATAATGTTGAAACTGAATATTTTGTTAATTTTTTAATAGACTTTGGAATAGTCTGAGAAAAAATACTTTTTGCAACAAAGGTTTCTCTTTTCAAAGCACAACTATTTCCTAAAGAAAAAAGACTTTGTCCAAAAAACCCTCAGCCACCCATAACAACGAATTAAGCAATACATGTTTTAATTACCTTGCTGTTTACTTTCTCTGTAGTTTCCCAGACTTGAAGGAAACCATTAAAGCAAGAGTAGAGGGGATTTTCTGTTCTACTTACACTCATAAAACTCAAATATTGTGGTCTGGTGTGATGTCAGCCTAGTTCAGATGTTCTCCTGCCTGCCATATTAGAGATCTTGTTCATGGCCAGAGGCACAACAAGGCATTAACATATCAGTGTCACACAAAGCCTGCACCACATGTGGAAGGGGCTCAGAGGGGAAGAAAATATTTTTCACTAGTTGCATTTTTCCAATTCATATGGTTAACTGTCACTGTAGATAGGAAAATACAATGAAATTTTGCCTGTTCTGATCCTGGTTGGTATAAGAAGATTGTGTCTTTTTCATAAATCTTATGATGTTTTCAGTTATTTCTGGGTTTAGCAACAATTCTGATTCCCACCTCTAAATTAGAAAGGGTTGAGGCATCCTGCCTCTTTCTTACTCCTTTGGCTTTAAGATGTAATTCAAGAATTAAATGTTTAATATGCACATTAAAGGAAGAGCATTAAATGCTCATGAATGGTCTCTACAATTAGTGAACATAAGGTGAAAAATAGCAGTGAATTATGACTTAAAGGCTTAATAGGATTTAAAAATCAGCTGAGTCTGGCATAATATATGCAATCATTTTGAGGCAATTCATTTTTTAACAAATCCTGCCAATATGTTCATTCATCCACCTCGCTGCTGCATTGGTATTGTGGTAGCTGCCAAGGCAGAGGCTGGCTTGTGGCTGCTCTCCCCGTGCTTGGCAGCCCTTGCTGCCCAGCGTGGGCCTGTGCACCTCACTCAGGCAGGCACCCCTGACCTCTCCCATCATCCCCCTTGGTGGGATGGCAAATCCCCCTGTCCTGAAAAGCTCCCTGTGCTATTCCCAGATCCCACAGGGGAGCTACACTTGTTTCAACACCTGGGACTTCATGGCTCTCAGTGTGCTACAGGATTTTCTGCTGAAACCTTCTGATTGCTGGTAAATAGCCTTCAGAGTGTGCTTTACCAAGCAAAGCATATCTCCTTTACCTGAATATAGCCCATAAACTTTGGTTCATGGTAAGGAAGCAAATCAGGGCTAGAAATGGGAATTTACCAATCTGGAGTGATCCACATTTATTGGTTTTTTTTACCTTTTCTCTATTGCATTATTTACATCTATGCAAATATTCTATTCTGGGTATGGAACTGCATTTATTAGATTTCTTCTGTGATTTGGCAAGGATATGTGCTTACACTTTCTGTACAGATATGAAAAAATGCATTCTGTCTGCTAAAACCACAAGATAGCTCAGCTGCTTTCAATGTGAGGGCCCATCCATAACTCAAGAAGACCAACAAGATGTGTTTCTAAGTGCATTTCAGTTCAACACACTCCATTTCACTCCTCAGAGGGAGCTGGAAATGTGCAATGCTGGAACTCTCTCTTTTCAGAATTGTTTCTGCTAGTTGAAACATTGCACACGGCTTTCTTGTTAGTCTCTGACTCTGCTACAGGACTAGAACTTCAGGCTTTATGCAGTCTTCACACGTAAATCTTTCAAAAGGGTAACAGAAGAGAAGGAACTGTTACAGACTGTGGTCACCTTTGTAACCTTGATTCCAAATACTGGAGAAGATAGCAAAGTCCACATTTTTTCTGTGCTGAGGATTGTAAATAATTCACTAAAAATCTTGCAAATAATCATAACCCATTGCATTTTCCAGACATGACAGAAGAAGGAATGAACTTTCAAAGGCATGTCATACAAAATTATTTCCATGATCTTTTGACCATAAAAGAAGAATGCATATGTGAAATTGTTGAATCCAGTCTGTCTTCTGTTGGCTACCCACTGATTTATGCAGGCATATAAATTACTCAGCATCAGAAGTCTGTCTATTGTATGGCCTCAAGTCAGCAAGACAAACAAGTACATGCTTAATTTTAAGCAGATGAATTGTTCTGAGAAAAAGGGCTTTTGTGAAAATTTAGAATTAAATATTCCCTACAAAGTACTGAAACAGATACATTGCTTCCAGATGAACCTCCTTACAGAATCCAAACATCCTGACATCTGAATATGTTGTTGTACCATACTCCATCCCAACTAAACAAACTACAGTTGGTTTTTCAACAGAAATATAGAATACTTAACCATGGCAGAGCCATTGTCTGAGGGTGAAAGAAGCTGAACTTTCTTACAGTCCTCTGGAGTTTCTATTCTGGAGAGCAGCAAAGCACCTCTGGGAACAGAATTTATTTAGTTTTTCAAAGCAGTTGACTTCAGCCTGTGCTTCAAAAAATGTCTTTTGAGTATTTCTGTCAAAGTCTTGTATTAAAATTTTGTTTCTTCTGTCAAAGCAAATAATTCATATGGTAGCAAGCCACAAACATGACTTATAAATGGCATTGTGGAAATATGTAGACAACATCTTACTTTCCTCAAATCAGGCGTGACTAGGACAACAGCTGCTGCCTTTCTAGCTTGGGTAGCAGGTGTTTGACCACCTACAAGCAGGATGTTTTCTCCTTGTATGAAAATTGTGCAGGTTTTACTGATTGATGCCAAAGAATTAAGGCAATTCAGTAGTCCAAAAATTTAAATGCTGACAGTCTTCCTTTTGTTTCATAACTTGGTCCATTGCCATGGAAAATACATCAAATTAATAAAAATGAAACAAAGAGTTTTGTTCTTTTATGAGCTGTTGAGGCTTTATGAAACCACCTTTCTTGATCTGCTGTTTGTTTGTTTATTTTATGACACTGTGGAAAAGTCTATATGGTGAATAATTAACTTGGGAAATCTTGTTAGCCTAGTATCTCTGAAGAAATGCAAATGCCTTTGAGCTTCCTCATGGTTTAATGGATTCTAAGGAAATTGTTGGAATTGGTCCACTGACTGAACAATATTGGCTCAAACCCATAATTCTGAGTAGCATAAAGACATTATTTGGGGGGGAAAAAAAGAGTTCTTTTAAAGAAAGTGGTTAAAAACTTACAACAAGAAAATGGTAAATTAAATCTCCTGCCTCAGTAAATGGGAGGATCTGATAGAACGAACTGCAGGAGAGCAGCAGGAAAGGATAGAGGCAGAGTCCTTCTTGAGCAAGGAAATATAAAACATTGTGTAGGTTACTCTAAGGTGGGAACTGAAACTTGTTCCTTCATGGCACAGGTTGACTTCAGCTTAGAAAGAGGAGTGGCAGAGCTGCATTCACATGTTTTCTAGCTGGGGAGGAAAGATATTCAAAAAAGACCCTTAACTTATTATTTTGGGAACCAAAAGAAGATCAAAATAGACCAAATGTTTAGTGCAGACAGTATCAGTGTTTGCTGAAATGAATGCAAACCTTTTAGAATTTGCTGAGGAAATTAGCAGGAGATTAAAAAAAACCTCCTCCAATTCTATTTTTACCTTTCATGTCATTACATTGTACTATCCAGATTTAGTACAAAGAAGTCGTGGCTTAAGTATTGAAAAAGGTGGTTCTTGAAATATCAGGGGAAAATAGCTTTCTCAATAGCAGTAAATCTGAAAGAACATTTCATACAGGTGCAGGTGCTCAAAGGAACTTTTTACTTCACAAATTAAATCTACAGAGATCTCAGACACTTTGTGTTCAAAATATCTTTTATTATCCAGCACTGAAAGGCAAAGTTCTAGTTTAATGCAAGGCTGATGCAATGTTCCTTAAAATCAAGAGGGTTCTATTTATCATTGTTAGAAAGCTCTGTCTGGTGTAGTTTTGTCTGTATTTGCATTAGTGCTTCCAAAGTTGTCCCACCGTTCTATCAACAGCTCAACTGAAAATAAGAGAAAGCTGAGAATTTCTATGTACTAACCAAACAGTTTCGTTGCTTAAGGTACTCTCCTCATCCCAGTAACAAAGGAGACCCAGTGAACTGGTCTGACATGCAGCATCTGTGACTCAATGCTGGCTGCAATTGAAATAAACACAGTTCGTCTAGAAGATGAGTCAGAGGAAAATGGCAGCTGTGAGGCCTTGTCTCAAGGATAAGACTGACATCTGCTCAGTGTGACACTTTTCTCCTGACTGCTATTTTGAATGGCCATCTGGTGTGAGTTTGTTCCAGCCACGTACACGTTCTGAGCAGTTTCTCCATCTACTTCCAGTACTTTGGAGGCCCAGGCTCCACAGGCCAATGCAGATACAATCTGGGCAGCAAGCCTAACCATATTGCAGCTGAACATCATTGCATCTCCAAAGAAGCCAAGAGAACTGGCTGAAGAAGCAGTTTCCAAGACACCAGATGCTGTTTCAAACCAGTCATGCAAAGCTTGTTGTTTTCTTTTTAATAGCTTGTTTTCATCCTGAGGAGATAGCTGGGCCCAGAGAGAGGGATGGACAAAATAACTTGCAACTCTGGTCTATGTGAAATGCACATACTGTGTTTTGCTATCCAAAACCAAGATGCTTCTTGTTCATGACAAACATGAAAGCCACTTTGTGATGTTTGAGTCCCCTCCTCTCCCGGAGTCATTGCAGGAAAGAGGTGCCAAAAGTTTAAATTCTTGTAATATGACTTTCTAGCAATATGGCAATGTGTTTTTAGGTTGGGAGCTGGAGATTCCCAGTTTCAAAGCTACCCTTGTATGATGATTCCCTCCTAGTTTCTCCTCTCCTTTTTTACTTCACCATTTCTTTCATCACTCTCTCTTCTATTTCCAGCCCATAACCTCTGATTGTTGTATTTTTTCAAAGAGTAACTTGAAGAACTACAACACAATATACTTTATACCCCTATTCTTGAGGATCTTTGTGAACATGTAATAGGCTTGTAAATATTTCCAGCTATTTTTTTTAAATCCATCCTCATCAAACTAGGGAGTAGCTGCTACTGATGTCTAATCTGTTCTTCATCTTCTTCCTAGTACTACACCCAAATTCTTTGGCAGCTTGCAGAAACTCAGTGCTTGTTTTGGAATGTCTTTGATCATTGAGTTGGGGCCAGGACATGACATTCACAGCTGAGCTGTACCTTCTGCATTTGCCTTTTCTGCATCCACAGTGATGATTTCCATCAGCCTTTAAGTTCGGTTTGGTTGTGTTGCCCTGAAGCTGTTGATCAGAGAGCCTCAGTTCTCTAATATCCGGCAGCGCCCGCAGATGGTAATCACCACTGATGGGGACAAGAGGAGGAATAGTCCATTTTCTATTAAATGAAAGTACTTCTTAATATTGCACAATAGATTGCAATCCATGATTTCAGAGTCTATATGTACAACATATTCTCAGAGCAATAGCCTCAGCTGTGCACTCCTGCTTGGTTGCTTTTTGTGGGATCAGAAATGCAGTAGCTTAAGCTACAGGCTGAATGGAAAATAAGCAGTTAAATACCTGGTTTGCCATTACTGATTCCTCTACCAGCTGCATTGAACAGGTTTAATTCTGTATTACTCAGAAGAACTACATATGCATAAAAGGAGTATCCGTAGTTTGGAAATCAATTCCCTGGTCTCTCAAAAATCTTCTTAATCAGATACACATTTCTCACATTATTCTAAATTTCTTTAACCACCCCATCAAAATGAGGTTAAAACTGACATTTCAAATTTTATCATTATCTAAGAAAAAGAAAGTCTTACAGTTTTCATAATCAAGAAGTGTTTAATACCAATCTAGGTGAAATAGTTAATTATGCACAAGCTATTTTTAAAAAGTGTTATGCTTCAGCTTTCTTTAAATAGCTTTTTCACTGTAAAATTAATGCATAAATTCTGCATGTCTTTATGGTAATAATTTTATTTTCCCACTCAACTATGGGAAAATATATTTTTCCTCTGTGGCATCCATTTTTCCCTTCTCTTTTGTAGCATTTCCAAATAAATATAGCACAGCAATCAATAGATCTTTAGAAAATACACAAAGGACTAAAACAAACACATCAATGAATTGTAGGCCTGTTGGTCTGTTTCCTGCTCCACATGATATATTTAGCACTCATCAAGCTTTCAAAAGTTAATTGGAAGTCTTAAGTGTTTCCCTTATTTTGGATTTCATTCTCCTGATGCAATGAGAAACCAACAACACTGAGAAACAGAAACTATCCTCGGCTTAGCACAGTGAGTTATACAAATGCAAAGATTTAAGTGGGTGAACACTCAGTCTCAATGTATTTAAAATAGGTTTTCTTTTAATGCAATTACAAACTAAAAACTAAACATACACAGACACGTTCAGTACACAATGCAGCAGTTCTGTGAGTGGAACATTAATGACTCCGTTTTGGCTATTGGCGCCATTCAGACCTGGACCTGATGGTATACGATCTTGAAGTTATTAAAGGTAACTGACATAAGGGTCTATAAGGGATGGGCATTGAAGGAGATGTATCAGATTGCATTAGCCAGGTACACAACACTGGAGCCTGCAGCAGCTCAGTGGTCTTGAGCATGTCTTGAAGTTTGGGGGTGCTATGCTCATACATTCCTATAGAACCCCATTCTCCAGGTCCTGCCCTCTCCCTTGTTCCCTCCACCACTTCCCCTTTCCTTCCTGCTCTCCTTGCAAGCTCTTCTGACCTGAGGCAGCTTCTTCCTTCTCCTTCAGAGAGCTGGAGGCCCTCAGGAAAGGCAGTGGGAACACAATGGAGAGTTTCCTTGCATGTGGTTTTAGTCATTGGGTCACACATCCTTGGGTGCCAGAGGAACAGATTCTTGTGCCTTTTCACCTGATGATGGAGTGCATTAATTAGACAGAAAGTCTTGGGGAAAGGCAAGGGTCAGCCTCTAACATGTGATCTGTTGTCAGAGGTAAACTGACAACTTTCACAATTTTAAACTTTAATTCAAGTCTGGGCAAATTTCACAAGGAATGACTAAGGCAGTTTTAATGCTGGAATCCTATACACACAGCCCCAATACATTTCAGATCTCTGACCCAAAAGAGTAAGACATTGGAACCCTTCTGATAAATAATGTTATTTTTAACTTGGGTGAAATAACATTATCTCCTTAACATCGTTCTGAAAATTGGATGAACCCTTTCAGTCTAAAATTCAGCCTGTGGCAGATGTCTCTAGGCTCTGTTCTAACAATACTCTTGGGCACATGGTGTGACTCTTGGGGATGGTGCTGTGCAGAACCAAAGTATTAGAGTATCTTAAAATTTTAAGACTTGGATATTTTTAATTATAGCAATTTTAACCTGAATTGTTTGTATATCTTCAGGTCTTGGTTTTAAAATAACAACCATTCTGTCAAAAATTCTTGATATAAAGAAGGAAAAAAGGTGCTCTTACAATAAACACGCTAGTGTTTACCCAGTAAGTGGCATAGTTACTCTTCTTACAGTGTTTTCATCTTCTCTTCCAGCTGGTCTTCCTCTGGCAGGTTAATTCACTGTACCTACCTAAAGTATCATTCAGCTACTGAGTTACAACTGATTGCCCTGCCACTTGTTGGTACTCTGTGGGTTAACCACATACCAGCCACACCCAGTTTATTTGTAAACAGGAATTGCTTGATGAACCTTAGAAAATTATAAACAATAATTTTTTAGGTTGCTGAGAATTTAAAACTGCATAATCCTGCAGAAGATTTCCCACTTTATTCTTCGAAGACAGTACACAAAAGAGAGTAGTAAAATTAGATGTCATCTGGACATTACAAATTATATTGGTCTTAAATATTTGTCATGTAACAACGGTGACTTCAGTTGTCAGCTTGCAAGACACCAGCATGATTGAAAGCAAAAAGCAGGAACAATCCATAAGCAGCATGTGAATTTTTCAAGAATGGTCCCCAGTATGAGTACCTCCCAAGCAGATGGGTGAGAGGTTTATTTCTTCATCAGAGAGCACCAATGGAGAGAGCAATGCCAAAACCAGTTCAGCTTTACTATAAAATCTTTCTGGAAATGCTTGAATGAGACTGAGTTTGTACAAAACTATTTGTGAGTTATCTATCTGTAGTTTCTAGTTACTAAATGTGTTTAGCCACATTTTGGGGTTTTCTTTCAAATTTCACTTATCAGAGTTCAAGAACAGCAGAGTGGGTTTTTTCCCCCATGAACTCCTGCACTGATATTATTTTCACACTTTGTCATTTTGAAAAAGTAGTGCACAGCAGCTACCACTTGCTTTAAATTTTATCAGCTGTCAGAGAGTTTTTGAAAACATGAACAGAGACACTATGTGACACGTACTGGAAATTTACAGATTACTGTGCAAAGGTGTCTGGATTTGGAAGGATTTTTGGTAGGAAGGAAAATGTGCCTTCCCCTATCCTTCTATTGCCTCTATTTCCTCCCCACAGTACTGATAGCTCCATTTCTACTCTGCTAGTTAGAACTGATCCTCGCACCTGAAGTGAATAGTAGGACAGTGGTGTTGCTAATGATAGTCATTGCCTGAGAACTGCAAAAGTGCTTTGGAGAGAATCATTGAGAACAATGTGTTACACAATCTATCAGCCAAAACACCAGTATCTATGGAAGTCAGTACTTAAGTCTGCATGTTCTAGGTAATCCCAGACTACTCTATTGGTGAATTCCTTACAGAGAGGTATTCTTCCCAAGTATTGCTATTTTATGTCTAAGAAAATGAATTGACACTGAAATGATAAATTGTTGTTAAAATGTTAGACTGTGCTGTTCAAGCCCGGTATCACTGGCATCTGCATGAAATTCTGTATCTTTAGTGGCAATGTGCCAAAAAGTGCAATTTTAGCTACAGAAGAACAACATATCAATCCAAAGGATGACAGATAAGTTTTTGGCATGAATATACTGCAGATAATAAAACTGAAATGGCCCAAAATCTTGACGTTCTAAAGACGTATCTGCCATTACATGGACTGCCCAGAGACAAAGGGGCTTGCCCTAGCCAACTGGTGTTTTGATGGCCCTGCAATCTCCAGAAAGAGACACCAGTTTAGAAACAGCCATCATATCACAATTTTACTGGAGCAGCAACTTTGCAGGTCAATAGCTTCAAGGAGCTCTTGGTAATGTGTGGTATGGGTTACTTAGCAGTTTTATGGATTGAAATTACAAAATTTTCCTAAATTGTGCTGAGTTTTATATTGCGTTTTGTTCACTGCCCCACATAATGTATTTCTTGTCATGTCAGAGTTAGGCTTACTAATTCTCAATTCTATGTTGACCCTCATGTTGACTTTCTCAACATGATAATAAATCTTATAAAGACATACTCCTTTTGACATGGAGAAGGAACATTGTTCTTCATGAAGCTATCCCATGTGACTAGTAGGGAAGGAAAAGAAGAAAGCAGACCTACTAGCTCTTCCTAATGAAAACTGAGCACCTAGAAATGGCACCGTGCCATTACTCCACCAGGAGTTCAATAATCCAGGGCTCAAAAAAAAAATCTCTTTGCAAAAAGAACCATTAAACAATTTAATAAATGTGGAATAACATTTCCTAAATGTGTATGCATTTTTTCTGACTTCCAGCATTTGGAGGAAGAGGACAATACATTTTTGTTTTACCTGATCACATGTTGGAACTTTAGCTTCAAAGATGAGATCGAGAGTTGATCAACTACAGTGTGATATACAGCACAAGCAATCAATTTGTTTTGAGAACAGAATGTTCTTTGCATTTTGAAAATAGAAATTTTCCATGTGGTTGTTTCTGAAACATAAAATATATGATCACTGATTTTAGAATATCAACAGCAATAATGATGCATATTCATTCCATTTTCCAAGTTTATCTGTATTTTCTCCAGTATAATTGCTGATTGTATTGTCATGCTAAACTATCAGAGTATACTCAATGCCTCATGGCAATAGGTTTAACATGTTACATCTTATTCTTCAGCTTTATATGTAAACAAATGTAGTACTTTGATTTCACACAAAAATTCCTCATCAGCAGTTTCTATTTTTTTCTTTATTGACTAGTGGGGATTACATTTTCCATAAACTTCTATTGTGTTTGAAAATGAGCTTTATAGTGTTTGACTTATATAATATATTTGTTACAGTACACTGTGAGGTCAATGCATTGTGAGAAATTATGTTGCTAGATAATTGTCAGAGTATCATTTTATTACTGAATATTAGCTGCTTTTCTCACATATAATGTATGTGGTTAGAAAAATGTAAACTTTATGCCAAGAACAGATATGTGAACTGTATTTAAAACTAAGCCAAAAACTTAATAACTAGCATGAAAGTTCATTCTGATTTTTAAGTAGTTTTTACCCATATAATAAAAAATAAATTCTTCAGCTGTTTAGATGAGAATGTCAACAAGTATCCACAAACCTCAGTCTTTTATGTAAAAAATATAAAACCTCCCCAAAGTATTTAAACAAATGTATAGCATGTAACAACTGCTTAAGTAAGCAACTCAAAATGAAGGAGAAGCAATAAGCAGAAGCTCTGTGTAACACAGTACAGAGATTATTGAACATGAGTGATATGCAAGAGCAAAACATTTTTCTTCTGACCACAAAGAAAGAAAAATAATACAATACATACTTAACAAGAACAAGTGAATGAGATCAAAGTGGCTTTTGTTAACATTTCTGGCAGATTCAGGTTTTGGCAGCCATTGTGTCAGTGTTAAAACTAATCTGTAAGAACAAGGAGGGATCACATTTGTTTCGAAAGACCTCCCAACCTGAGAGCTGTTCAGGCTCCACCTTGCACTAACAGGATGCTGCTCTGGTGGGCCTGGCATAGTTCCAGTTTGCTACATGAACCTCAGTCAGTTCAAACTGGGGCTGCCTGTAAAGTTAATACAGTTATTTACACTGAATGAGCAAGTATAAGCAGCTCCACAAAGTAAAGCGCTATCTTCTAAACATACCCTCAGAGAGTGGTGGAGAGACGTGGTGGCAAGGAAAGCAGTGGGACAGCTCAGGAGATCTCCACCCACAGTCCACTCCAGAGGGGAGGCCAAAGCAGATTTCCCTGCACACAGCAGCTCTCTCTCAGCTTCTGCAGAAAGCATGGCTGAGTTTAGAGTTCATCTTTCCTAAATATAACAGGCATGTCAGCAGATGTGTGTCTGCTCCCAGCTCTTTAAAAACAGGACAAAGATGTCTGAGAGCTTTCCTGTGTCCTTGCCTGCTTTCTGCTGCTGTGACTGTGTCACCTCCCCACCAGCAGCATGGTGGGAGGTTTGGTTTTATAGAACTGAGTGATGGATTTAAAAATGTTTAAAATTTAAATAAACACATTTTCTGTCCAGCTATCTGCACAATTCTTGTACTGTGCCTGTCTTGGCCCTCTTTTCAGGTCTTTCCACCAGACCCCTCAGGCTTCCAGTGCCTCAGGTTCAGGGTCTGCAGGTGTTGCCCTCTTATTGTGTGAGTCACCTCTAGACATGCACTTTCCCTTTCAGTGATGGGTCACAAGGCTCAGACCTTTTCTTGGTGGGTCAAATCACTCTGTCCTGAAACCTTACATTTGAAATACAATAACCTATGGTAGGCCAAGAGCTCTGAGGTGGCCCCACCAAGTGGCCAATAACACCTGGTGGGGGTCCCACACATGGGCCCTGGCTTGCTCTTCAAACTGGCCTGCAGTGCCTCACTGGCTCTGGCTTTTCCATCATTCAGGCCTACTTGGCTGAACTTTCTCTTACTTAGGTGAAGAAACACCTTTGCTGAGCTGGAATAAAATCATCTCATCCAGCATGAGAAAGTCAGAGCCTCTCTTAGCAGGGCAACCAGCCATTGCTCTTGCACAGCACTGGTCCCAGGCTTGTGTTGGGCTTTCCCCAGAACAGAAATCCCTCATTTAGATTTGCTCCTACGTTATCCTCATCCTTCATAAACACCCCAGGTGGTACAGACACAACTCTTAACTTCATGAGCACACAACCTTCTCCTCCCACATGATGTGTCCTTCTCTTTTGCATGCCAATTAAAACCAAAGGTTTTTTTCCTCTCCTGAGTCAGAGAAATCCCTACACTGTGAACAGGAAGGTGGAGTCATGCTAGAAGAGAGGGCTTAAAAGTCAGGAAGAGAAGCTGCTGTCCCTCCACAGACGAAGGAAACAGAGACTGCTTTCATTTCCCTGTGCTCAGAGTAACAGCACCTGTGGGTGAATCCAGACTGTCCGTGACATGACTGCATGCCAGAGCCAAGAGGATGGTGAATAAGATCCAGTATAAACAGGGAAGAGGGAAAGGAGGCTGACAGCTTTCAAAGAGGTGCTGCAAACTGCCAGTGTGCAGAAGTAGGAGGAGGAGGGGTGAGGCAGCCAATGTGGCATGCAGCCGAGCACTGACGGGTTCCTAAAGCCAGCCTGCTCTGTGGCCATGCCAGGAGGGACGAGAGCTGAACACTGTGAGAATTGGAACAGGCCACTGTGAGCAGTCAGTGGCTATTTGCAGCCTCTTTGGACTATGCATGACAGAGAAATATCTTATCCATTTCCCATGTGCCAGCCAGGTGCCCTCCAGCCAGCCTCCCAGCAATCCGAGGGCAGGAAACAAGGAGCAGCTTAAAGCCAAGCACACACCTGCTGAGCCTAGAGACCTCACACCAATCCTAGCTACCTCCCCTCATCCCCATAGTTGAAACCTCTGTAAATAGCTGTGCACACTTGTTCCCAGCACCAAAATGAATTTTCAGGTTTTTTTGTTTTGTTTTGGTTTGGTTTTTTTTTAACCCCTTGCAGGTTTCCTTCACTCATCAGATTAGGCTTCCACCAATGTTTCTGAGAGAAACACTGCAATTGCTCCTTTAAGCCTAGGATGCCAGGGGCTGCTGAGGAAAGGAGTCCTCAAAGTACAGTGGGGGAATAAAGGAAATGCTGGTCTTTGGGAAGAGCTGTTGAGGACAGTGAACCTTGGCTGACAGCAGAGACAGTTGCAGAAGGTGAGAATGAAACAAAGAGGTGATACAGTCACCATTTGATACTTTCATGGAAAGTATCAATTCCATTACACAGCAAGCCTCAGAGATTTTGAGTCATCGAATCATAGAATATCCTGATTTGGAAGGGATCCATAAGGATCAATGAAGTCCAGCTCCTGGTCCTGCACAGGACAACCCCAAGAGCCCGAGAGAATTTTTGAAATGCTTCTTGAATTACTGTCAGGATTGGTGCTGTGGCCACTTCCCTGGAGTCCTATTCCAGTGCCCAACCACTCTGGCTGAAGAACCATTTCCTAATACCCAGCATAAACCTCCCTTGACACAACTTCAGACCATTCACTCGAGTCCTGTCACTGGTCACCACAGAGAAGAGAGCAGTGTCTCCTCCTCTACTTCCCCTTAAGAAGAAGATGCAGACTGCAATGAGGTCTCCCCTCAGTCTCCTCCAGGCTGAACAGACCAAGTGACCTCAGCTGCTCATTGTATGGCTTCCCTTCAAGGCCCTTCACCATCGTTGTAGCAGTTTTTTGGGCTCAAATAGCTTGATACCCTTCTATATTGTGGCTCCCAAAGCTGCCCTCAGCACTCGAGGTGAGGCCGCCCCAGTGCAGAGCAGAGAGGGACAATCACCTCCCTTGCCTGGCTGGCAATGCTGTGCCTGATGCCCCCCAGGACACGGGTGGCCCTCCTGGCTGCCAGGGCACTGCTGACTCAAATTCAACTTGCCATAGACCAGGACCTCCAGGTCCATTTCTGCAGTGCTGCTCTCCAGCATTGCATTCCCCAGTCCATACATCAGGGGTTGTCTTGTCCCAGGTGCAGAATCCAGCACTTTCCCGTGTTGAACTTCATATGCTTGGTATGGAGGCTTCCCTTGAAGGAGTCTGCAGTTCCTTGCAATTCAGTATCATTGGCAAACTTACTTGGTATACCTTTGAGTCCTGCATCTAAGTTGTTTATGCAGATGCTGAAGAAAACTGGTCCTAAAATGTAGCCCTGCAGAATCTTACTAGCAACTACCAGCTGTATGCCAGACAGTTTGTCTAGAAGAATACTGTGAGAGACAGTATCAAAAATTTGACTGAAATAAAAAATATTACATCAATTGTATTCTCTTGGTCAATGATGTGCGTAACCTTGCTATAAAATGAAACTAAGTTTGTCACACAGGACTTTCTCGTCATGAACCTGTGACCAATGCAGAAAACTCTGCCAGTTGTCCCTCCAGGCTTGCTCCTTCCAAGTCTCACAGGGAAGTGAGAGAGCCACACAAAGAATGGTGGCTGTAGCAGTTTTAGCGAGACTCCATTTCCTGTTCTTCCTCCATCTGCTCCCCCCTGCTGTTGAAACTGCGGTGCAGGACTTTTACCGAATAAGAATGTCCTGGTGTGGCAGTCGGGCTGTAGCAAGTCAGTGCAGGATCTCCTTGAGAATGGGTGAGTGCCTGCTCCTCTGCTCTCCAGTAAACGCTCAGGTGATGATGGAGGAGATCCTGTCCATGGCTGAGATATCTATTGAGGGTTCCTCACCTGCAGAAGGCCAGGGGTATAAACAGCCCTAAACAGCACAAGAAGAACAATGAATTTGTGAATACAAATTGTGAATGAATACACAATTTCTCTGCTGGACTATTGCCATAACTTTTACCGGGCAAGAATTCTGGAAAGCTGAGGCAGATCAGCCAGAAATGTCAGCAGTAAAGCATTCATAATGAACCACAGATGCCTTCAGCACAATCGAAATAGGAAAAATGTCCCTTGTTGACAAACAGCAGGCTGAACTGAGGCACTGGTCCATAGATGACTGTAAAAGAAGTTGCAAGGAAAAGTACTCTAACCCCTTCTCTGTCTGTCACAAATGAAAATAAAATAGGGCAAGGACCTTAGAAGTGTCAAATCTCAACTCTTTCTCCATGTAATGACACCCTCATATTGGCCTTGGCAACCAAAAAATATACAGCAGGAATACTGCCTTTCATTTCCTGCTGTTAGACTTCATGGCTGTCACTGCCAAATCTGGAGCATGGTCCTCTGCACCTGTTTCATTCCTTTTATAGTTGCAGCACTGAAAAGGAACCAGTCCCTTTGGTGGGATAACTCACAGTTATCACCAGAAAAAAAGTAAAAAAAAAAGGTGAAAAAGAGTCCTTGTTGCTAAGCATCATCATAGAAAGCTTCTGAGAATGACCCTGTATATATGTAATCTTAAATGGTCAGCCAAGGTATTCCCAGCAGGATTAGTTGAGTTACATATGGAGAGAAGGAATAATTTACTTTTAAAATGTCAGGGTCCCTGGTGATTAACAGATGTGATCTCCTGCACTGCTTTGGTACCACAGAAATTTGGGACAGCTGAAGCTTATATTCGGTGACTATTCAGAGGCATGAATATGTGAAATGTCATGGAGACCTAGTGTTTTCAACAATGTGCTGAACTTGGTGATGGCATTTCCTTTTTCTGTTCCACAGAGAACACTGTACATAATGTGGACAGATAACTAAGGGGAAAATCATTAAATTGATCCTCTTAACACATGGAAGAACTAAGGATTTGCCTCTTGGTTAGTGTGGGACCTCTGCTGAGGTTTACAGAATGGAACACCTGCTTAGACCATGGCCAGTTAGAGGCTTTACCATAAAGGACAAAGATACTGGGTCTTCAAATATAAGACTTGTGTCCTTTGGGATTGCTTTCCTGGTGTGTGAACACCCAATTCAGAAGAGACCAAATCCTCATAAACCAGTCTTCTGCTGGGATTACATAGAATCTGAATTCTGCCAGTATGGCTTACTGCCCCTCTGGTGACTTGTGGCTACAGAGCCCTCTCTCGGACCTTGCTGAGACTTGTGAGTCCAGCTCATAATCAGGGTTTGTCAAAGAGGTTGACACTGGGATTTCATTCAGATGAATTCATTTAGCCCTCAAGCAGGGAGGTTGCCCATAATAAAAAATCAGAATAGAATTTCACTGCAAGGTGATCCCGGATAAAATCAGACATTAGCCAAGCTCTGACTATACCCCAAATCACAGGCTATTCATCTGAGTCAAAGCATTCTTGATCTGATAAACAAAAGCCTTGAAAGACTTTAAGCAGCATGCAACATACTTTTTGTGTGTGCTGCAACCTTTTGATGTACATAGAAGAGCAAAAATATTACATGGAAATTAGATTACCTTGACAGTGCTTTTCTGGCCTTACTGGAAGGGCTGAAATTCTTGAATTTTGAAGGACCAATTTCAGTAGGATGTTGCAGCTGATTTCAACTAGCCTCATAGGCTTTTCAACTAGTCACAGATTTGATGAGGTTCAGGAAATCCTTCACTCTTCTTCACCTTTGTCAAATTGACTGCTGGGATCTCTGATCATGTTCCCACCATTTCCTATTGAAACAGATATTTTGGCATATTTGGTCTTCATCTGGCTCTACTCTAGAACCCCATCATACACTCAGCTTAAGTATGCTGAGCTTCTCTCATTTTTTTCAGCCAGAGAAATAGTTTCTGGTTGTTTCAGCAAAATGTCCTGTTGCTGAAAATTGCCGTTGGAACTTTCTTCTCAATACCTCAACTGAACAAAAAGCCTACATGGTAGATGCTCTGTCTTATTCAATCCCTAGATATGTCTCACTGCTCTTATAAAAAATGTCTTCTTGAATAAGACTGTAAATGGTTCTTGTTTGATTAACATCAGTTTTCTCATACCCATTGTTCATTGAAGGCTGGAATGGTGAGTCATAAGCATCTGCTGGTGATGGGCAACAGGTGATTTCCCAGAGTAAGCTGGGGCAATAGAAGCTGGCAGTTTGCTGGGTGATACAGATGGTCCTGCTGTGAAGTACAAGGTGAAAACTATTGGTTGAATGATAAGCATCTTGAAAGAAGTATAGAGAAAATAGTTTTGGTTGAGGAAGTTTGAAATATTATAGGGATAGAAGCCTTTAAAATCCTCTTTGTAACTCACATTTACAAGCATCTCATGCAGTCAACAGCGGTGTGACAGAAGAGGAGAAAAAGAATTCACATAACTTGCAATCACCTCATTTGCACTCCTGCCTTAAAGACAATTTACTCACAGCATTTCTACTGTCCTAGCAGGCCTTCATATAAGGGTTATGGTGCCCAGCTTATTTACACAATATAGCTTTAGAGGCATTGTTAACTGTTGTCAAGGAGAGCTCATGATTCTCAGTATCTCTGCATATCAATAAAACTTAAGTTGGTAGATGCTTATGATTTGCAAGCTTGCAGTAAGGCTCACAACTCAGGAAAATCAATGCAGACAACCTCTGTGATTTTAATGTGACTCTTATGATTGTTTTTGTTGCTGTTCAAGAAACAGTTTGTGGTAATTTTTTTCAAACAGCAGAGTGTCTCAGATTTGTTTTTATCTTTTGTAGGAGAAAATTCTTGGTGTGGTTGGAAAGAAAAATCTCAAAAATGTGACCCCTCATGTTTCAGAAACCAGACTAGACATAAGAAGACTTCAAATGATTGTTTTTCTAATCTTATTATTTCAAGGTCAGTATCATGGTATGGTAATCATGAAACAATTTAGGAAGTCTAAAGCTGACACTGAGAAAAACATTTACCACATTTACATTAAAAAAATTGTTATCCAAACCAGGACAAGAAATTATACTACTAAAATATAAGTACTTTTGTGTTTCAAGAATATGTAACTTAAATTTGACTCTATTTACAATAAGGAAATAAACAGTGAAACCACAGAAAATCCCATTGCTGGCTTGGGTTTTTTTTGGTTTTTTTTTGTTTGTTTGCTTGCTTGGGGTTTTTTGTTTGTTTGGGTTTTTTGTTTGTTTTGGGGTGGGTTTTTTTTGTAAAGAGAGGAAATAAACTAACCAAAAAGATAATACATTAAGAGAACATTTGTTAATGGTCTCTTTTATTTTCAGACTTCCTTACTTGTTAACAGTTTCAAAGTAAATTCACTGTGATAAAGTGTCTGGATCAATCCATAAGGTAGATGTGACTTTAAATGAAATGAAAAAAGAAGATTAAAAAAATAATGGAAATTGATTGCTGTAAAGGCAACACGTAGAGGAAGGAGAATTTTCTTGCTTTGCATGTGAATTAAATGAATCCCAGGGAAGGAAATGGAAGGACAGAAATCTGCAGCTGGAAGAGGTAGGAAAACAATTTTGGCTTTGAAGTATGTATGAACTAATTCTAGAAATGTATCTTTACAAATGAGGATAGCCTAAGTGGTGGGAAGCAGAAAAATGAGGAGTCCTGTAATTTTAAACATGTTAGCCCAAGCTGGGCTCAAATATCTGGGAAGGAACGAAGGCAACTCTTTCTGAAAAGAACAATGTTTTGGATAAATAAAATGAAAATTTATTTTGAAATCTCTTAAAAAGCAACATGTTCTTCCACTTGATGTTGAAGGAATTGGAATTCTGGAAGGACTGTTGGGTCTTTACTTAGACATGGAATTAGCACATTAGATGTCAGAAATGACATCAGTGCTGGTAAATGGAACATGCCAGCAGTGCTCTCGCGCACATGAGCCAGCTGGCCAGGAGCAGCCGTGTCTGTTCTGTGAGTCTCCCCAGCCACCAAAATGGGAGGACCATGCACAAACTTCCTCCCAGGAACCGGCCCTAGAAAATTTTGTTGCCAGGACTGTGTCTTGGAAATGCGTGACAGAATGAGACAGCCAAAATTGTGATGGGGATGGGGGAGGGTATCAGCAGTGTGATAGTTGGGCTTCAGCTCCCAGGCACAGTTAAATTTTCTTGTACAGACATATGGAGGTTGTCCAAAGACTCATTCAGAAGCCTGGTCTAAGCACTCACTGGTCTTAGGCAACTAAAAGAATCACGACTGCCAGGGCAGTGTGTCATCAGGCTCCATATTCAGTTAAGTTAGGCAAACGTGCACTATACGCACTGCCCCATTTCAGTGCTTCCTACACCTCAGGAGCCACAGAGCCCCTGAGAACAGGCTGCCTAAATCTCTCATCACTCTCTTAACAGAGCTATCCCACCGGGTACCTAGCTCCAGGCACAGCAGGCTGCCTGGCGGCAACCCGCAGTCACCGCAGTGCCCCCAGCCCCAGCGAGGCATGGGAGGTTCATTAGGCAGGAGCAATACGCTTTGGGTAGAAGTCCTCCTTTGATATTCCTGTAACTTTCTGTATTTCCTTCTGAAAGAGATTTTGCCCACTTTCTCTCTCAGATTTTTTCACATGTTGGATGTTGAAGCAAAAAAAGAGGGCGGCATGAGGCTATTCTATACTTAGACAGTTGCCTAGATATGTATCCAATTTATTTCCAACATACAAAAATGCAGACTGAAGGATGCTATGCTCAGCAGAAGGTTATTTTCCTTGAATGACTACTGGCTACTTTGGAGGCAAGGGGTCAGGCACTTGATTAGGTGAATTACAACTTAAAGTCCCGTAGTATAAACTATGTCATGCCCCAGGCTTCTCAAAACAAGGCACTCTATTTTAACTCATAATGGGTAGCTGGATTCAGTAAATGGCCTAATCACAGCAACATAAATATTTATGGGAAAATTTTTCTAATTAAGGTATGAGCTTGTTTAGATGTTATCAGTTAGAAAGGGCTTTCCCAACAAGAAAATGGCTGTTAGGAGACATTAGGAAATGGTTAAACTCCAAGGGATTAAAAGGTCATTGAAGTGGCAACATGCAGAGTCTATTATTGTTGAAATTTAGCTTGCATTCATGTCTCACATGTCTCTTATATATGGAATTAAAAGAGCATCCTCTATGCAGAAAAACAAAACTGTAATTTTGTTTATTCTTTGAAAAATGAAGTTACATTACAGATGTATGATTTATGATCATTTTAGAAATTAAATGCTCTCAAAAGAAATTAATTTTTAAATTCTTGCTTTATGCTTTGCTGTATTAAAACCTGTGTTTACCTTGGTAGTGATGTTTGCAAAGTAAAGATCCAATAATGTCAGAATTTGTTCCCAGTACCTCAGTCACATAGTGACTTTAGATTTAGAAAAATTATGTTTAACATAGTTGTCCTTTAATGCTGTTGTTCTTTGCTGATGTTGTGAGTGCTGATCATGGCATGGATAATAAATCCAGGACAAATTATATTTTAGTAACTGTGTTTTTCGGGGCTCATATTGCAAGTACCAAATAACAATATATTGATCACATTCAGAGCCTTGTTATGCCAACATAAATCTTAGGTAATTCCAGTGTCTTTAGGAAAATTGCTTTAGGTTTACTCCAGTATAATTGCCAGAGGAATTCATCCCTTAGAGTAAAATTTGTAAGCTGTCTTAGAGGAAAATAGCTGTTTGAAACTGGTTAAGTGAAGTACAGGCAGAACTATACCCTGTGGGAAACAGTATGTCATTTCTGTGGGACTTCATTATTCTGCTAGGAAGAGTGTGTGTGTCTGCCATATGGTATTTTACTCTTAAGGTATAACTTAAAAGGAAAGCTCAGAAAAAGAAAAGAGAATGTTCTACAAACCTTGTGCCTTTGAGCAAAATTTACATATTTTAAAACATTTCAATGAGAAAGTATGAAGTATAGGAATCTAAATGGCATCAATGGAGCTATTGATTATATCTGTCTACATTTTTGAAGTCAGCATCTCTAAGACATTTCAAGACCAGGCACAAGGAGATAAACATTATTGCTTTCCTGACATAATGAAATCTGTACTGTTTGTTAGTTGATATCAACTGCAACCAAACTGGACATAAAACTACAATTTCATGTGAAGACAGCTTTGTTCATTTAGAATGTCTCCCTAGCCCAAACCACGATATCACAGCTGTGACGTTGCTAAACACATCTACACAGCAAAGACCACAGGAGCTACTGCTGAAAACCATAAAATGGCATATTCAGAGGGTGATAGCATTCAAACGTTGAATAAATCAGGTCTGTGTTTTTTTCTTTCCTTTTAACTAACCTGTTATAGACGAACACTCCCCTGCTTTTATACACAACAGCCATGACTTAGAGAACTGGGGCTGTCAGTTCAAAAGGCACAGGTCATTGCAAATTCTCCACAACAAAGAAGAATATTTGGAGGAAAGCAACATGGTATGCAATGGTGTTGAGTTCCTGTTTGATTTAGATGAGTCTGAATGTGTCAGAAAGCTGAAATATAAGGAAACGAAAAGTAGCTGGTTTGAGAGCCTGGGAGTTTGGGGAGCTTCTTGGATGCTGTTCAAGCCCCAGTGGCCTCAAGTCACAGGAACCTGTGTGCTGTTCATGCTCATGCTGTGACTCCATAGCCATTAGTTGGAGGGCTATGTGCTGACCGATCTCCCAGAAGCACAAATTTGATCTGGCTCAAGAGCAGGCACATGATCACATTTCTGTCAAATTAGCCAGAACACACCATATGGAACTGTCATGGAGTTTATGTTGGCTTTACATTCAGCTGGGCTAAATGACTTTCAGTACAGCTTAAGTTAGTGGTGTTGAGCAACAGTACCTGGTGTAAGCTGAGGTTTGCTTGGTACAGATAATCTATTAGCATTTCTGGATGGATTTGAGTGAGTGGTATTATATCTGAATAATGACTTTTGTCTTACACTTGCAGTGTTTCTGATGTAGTAGTAAGAGTTTCAAAGGGTAGGTGTACTTCTCTGCTGAACTGCAGTTTCAGTTTTTGCCTGCTCTTCTACAGAGAAGAAACTATTTAGTGATGATTTTCTTTCCTATTGCTGAAGCATAGTGTTTCTACGGGTAGAGTGGTACCCAACCACGTGCAACGAAAAACAGTATTGAAATGCCAAAAGTGAACTGAGCCTGCGGCTTCTGTCTTCCTGACACTTCCAGTGACCCTTGATCATAAATGACTGTATTACAGGGAAGCTATTACCCACAGAGCTAGAAGTCTATAGATAGGCTTACTGAATGTCTCTTGGCCATATGCATGTTTCTCCTTTCACACAAAATAAAGATATCTGAGTTTTGAAAAAAATTATCCAGGAAGGAATCAGTGTGTTAGATTAATGATGCCTTATTGTCCAAGTGCAGCATGAGAAAAGACAAGAAGAGAAATAGTACTTGAGGGACAACTATCACAGCACAGGAATAAAATGTGACATGATGTGTGCACTTTATCACATGGCTGCAAGGCCCATTTGGACAGGGTTGTGTAACCTCAGCTCTCACTCCCTGACTGGATGTGCAGTCAAGGGGTGTTGGCAGCATCTTTCCTCAGGTCCAACTTCCACGCTAGCCAAGAGTTTCTCAGTAGAATTCGTACAAGTATCACTGTGCTTCAGGCATTTCTAAATAAAACTAAACTCTGACAAGAGACTATCTCATTTTGCAAGCCTACTTCATTTTGTAGACATATGGTTCCCCTAAAAGTTTTAGCATTATGCAGCATTCCTGTAGGGGTGACTGGACACATGGATGGTAGGAGGAGGAGGAGGAGGCTGGGCAGGGAGCCAGTTCAAGAGGAGTGAGGTATCTTTTACTGCACTGTGCCTGCCGTATAAAGAGAGACAGTCCAATAATAAACAATTTTCCACTGGAAGAATATCAATGGTAGCAGCCACCCTCAAAGCCTCAGATAGCTCCCATTCTCTGGGTACAATGGAAGCCATCAGTCATTTTTACATTGCTCTTAAAAATTACTATAGTAATTTTAATGGGAATTAGCAACCATACTCCATTGCAATAATTTATTGCACATCTAAAAGCATGCAGAGAAGTGGCCTTCCTTCATCATTATGTTGGACTGTCATTTCAGGAAGAGAAGGTTCTTCTGTCCACAGTCTTGGCACCAGGCAGATTCCTGGAAGTCTTGCTTGTACAAATGGGAGAAAGGTGGGTGAAACCAGATGTCATGTTTATACTGACATCTTGAGACATACTGATTCCTGCCTAAGTGTCTTCAGAATAATATCAAATGCTAGACCTAGATTTTCAGAAGAAATGTATAATTTTGAGTGTTTTGAGTTTTGTCCAACTTTTACTCATTTTTCAGCAATTGCAAAGAGCCTGGCTTTCCAATCTCTATTGCTTCCAAGAAACTGGAGGAACCCTCAGACAGAGTTGCCACATTCAAGTATCTTGGACCCAATAAACAGCTGTTTTGTCTGAGATTTAACTTCAAAAGCACAAAAGATTATTGCAAAGAGACAGAAGTGAATGGATGGATGCTGATCTCAAATCCTTCCAGGAGTAAAGCATCCTTACAGTGTTGCTTTCCATATCTATTTAAATTTTCAGAAATGGCTAATTTGTTTGACAGTGATGATGTAAGTAGAAGTTTGGATTTGGCCCTAAGTAAGAGAGCTGGAAAGCAGGAGATTTCTTGGCTAAGATGCATGTAAAACGAAACCTGGAGGAACAAAACAATAATTGTGTACAAGGCACTTTTTCTCATGCTACATAGCAGAAGATGAGTGAAAACATGAAAAGCAGACTGATTAAAGAACAAAAGGGATGTCAGAGTATTTGATTAAATGCAGCACTTCTATTAGGAGGGCAGTGACCTTTTCAAAAGTTGACTCATGTATACAAGTATAACCTCTTGAAAATACTGTATTTGGGTGTGACAAAATGGTTCACCTTCACAGACACTCTACCAGGAACCAAGCCTTCTCCTGCACGGCCAAGTGTGTGTCTGGAAGGAAAGGTGGCAGCTCCATAGAATGACCCCATCACAGTGTAACTGGAGGATGGACCCCTCCAATACTGGGGTATTAGGATGCCTAAAGCAGAAATCCCAGAAACCTACAATTTTGGTAGAGGAGGTTTATGTGAATGATGCAGCAGACCTACAGTTATCAAATTAACCAGTCAAGGCAGCAGCTTTTGAAAGGAAGAGCTGTAGCCCTGTTGCATAGGTCACCTGTGCTCCTGCATGTTCCAAGCTTTACCAAAGTGGTGAAATTTCCATATTTAAAAGCAGTTAATTTTGTCAAATTACTTCTCAAAATGTGACATTTTTTCTCTCCTGTTTAAACTGCAGCCAGTCAATTTTAAATTTTAGCAATATGCTTTTTCCTAGGAGTCTTCTCAGAAACTTTATGAGTGCTTAATCCAAGCCTAAAATGAGAGGTTACCAGAAGCTACTTCTCTTAATTGCAACAGCAAGAACTGCTTGCTGTAATTCACTGCATGATACTTGGGGTAAAAGAATTCACACTCTAACCTTTCCCTTCAGAATGCAATGTGTATTATACTGATAAAAGCAGTGGAGAGATTCACACTGCACTACAATTTCCCAGTGCCTTGCTAAAGTCCTGAAGATAAGTAGGCACCTGGGGGGGTCTCCTTCCCATGCTGTGAAGGCAAAAGCCCTTCACCAGTTTGTACCCACAGAGATAGCATCTTCACTCGCAGCAGTTTTTCCATTACTTTGTAAAAGTTCCGGGAGTTATCAGTGGAGTATGAAGAAACTGGCTGCTCTAGAAATTATTTACTTTTATACAGCAGCTGCACTAGGTTGTCATTTACACCTTTCTAACCTGTGGAGAATAAAGCAAAGGCAGAGATGGCTTAATTGAATGTTTACAAAGTGTTTTGAGATATTAGTTTTGAAGGAGGTGCTATGCAAATGGAAAAAACCAAGATTGTTTGTGTGATATTACAGACACATGCAAAACAGGATTTTGTTTTGATGGTAAGAGCAATGATGACACAATCCTCTGCCTTGTGTGCTAATTGATTCATCAACAGACTGAACCACACCTCTGCTTTTCCTCCATATGGTGTATTAGTAATTAGGCCATTTGAGTCTATTTTCTGGAGGTGGCTCAGTACCTCTAAGTCAATTAAACCATTTCATTATTCAAAGACTTCTTATGGATTCACTTTTTATTTTGACTCTTTAAAGAAGAATATTGACTATATGGAAAATAATTTTCAGGATGATAATGCAATTATTTATGCTTGGATTAACCTGTCAGTTGGTAAAAAGCAAAACAGCACAAGAGGATCAGAGGAAGGGTCTAAGTCTTATGCAGATGCTTTTGTTAGAGGAACTCTCAATCTTCTTAACATGTCAGTCAATTCCAAAATTGAAATGAAAAGCTTAGCTTCCTTTTTCCTTTCTATTTCTGTCCCTGTATCTTGAAACTGACTATTCAAGGATTGAAGTATTTCTGAGGTCTAGGAAAAAAAAAAAAAAGGATGAGATAAAAGTACTAAACATGGTCCTACAATTAATATGTAAATCAGGCTGATAATGCCTGGCTAAGACAGCAGCTGCTGTGCATGGACCAGGCGCTGCCGTAAGCAGGGTGCTGCTGCCGTGCCACTGCCATGCCGGCCTTTGGCATCAAAGCTGCAAGACTAAAGCCTCAGCAGGGCTGAGGACACATGGCTGTGATTGTGTCTCTTCTGTCTGTGATGGCTTTGCCTTTGGATAAATGCATCTTTGAGGTCCTGGCTGTGGTCCTGGAGTGAGCCCTGCTGCAGAAGCTGCTGCCTGACACTGATAAGCCTCCAGGAGCCCAGCTCCTGGCAACTTGCAGCCACATCTAGTTTCACTGCAGGTGCAGATTAATTAGCCCTATTAAAACAACTTCATTTGCCCCTCCAGCAGTTAATATCTCAATTTAAACCTTCATTACTTGGGGTTAATAACTCAGGCAAAGAAACACACTTGGGACTTCAATTTGATATAACATAGGGACTGTTTTTTCTTCCCAGTTGAAATAAATATTGTGAATGTAAAATCCTAGGGAAAAAAAAAGGCCTCAATCATCCAAATCCATTCATGAGCGCTGTGGCAGGGACATGCCTGAATAGCATTTGAGTAGTCAGACTCTTGTGAGGGGTACTTATTTTTCTGTCACTTGAAAGGGCATGTTGTTAGCCCCAGAGAAAGCACATTTAAATGAGAAAGCTCATTTCCCTTATGGGTTACAGGCAATTAGCGCCACAACATTTGGATCACATTTCTGACATTTAAAATAATGTACAAAAGTTGGAAAAACTTGATTTCTCTGCACAACTCATTTGGGTTAGGAAAGTGTTTTAAAATGGAGAACTCTTCACTCCGCAGTGCTAACCATGACAGGGAGGGCCTGGCAGGTCCCTGCTCCCTCCCATTCCTGCCAGTTGTTTGCAGCAAGGACTCGTTTTCTCAGGAAGATGCTCTAACATCTGGTCCACATCTCTCAGGACTGGGGACCCATGGGGGTTTCACAACAAGTTTCAAGCCCTTCACAACAAGGAGTAAATCACTATTGAAACTGTGCATTCATTAGCTATTTTCCTTCCGTTGGCTGCATTGCAGGAATAAACTCCAAAACAACAGAAATTGAAGATGTATTTTTATTATTTTCGTTTTCTGGCACAATTATCACCACCAGTTTAGGCAGGGACATGTTGTGGAAATTGTCTGCTCTCTGGATCCCACTTCCCTTTTGTTCACTCCCACCAAGCTGGCACAACTCTCTAGCCATGGGCTCCAGGGGCTGCAGGGGAACGTCGTGCAGCCGACACTCCCCACACTCCCTCTCAGAGCCTCTGGAGACATTTCTGGCCTTTTCAACCCTGCTTTGTTTCTGTCAGTGCAGTTAAGCCAAGGGCAGTGCTCTGCTGAGTTCGCTTTCTGCACTGGTCTTCAGGAATGTTTAGGCCTTGCAGTGTACATCACCTTTTCAAAAAAATGGGGCGTGTGGCAGACTATCCACATAATTACCCTCCAAAATAGGTTGGAAGATAGCAGCTAATAAATATAATGAATGTCTGCAGAAGGATTTCATTAAGACTGCACTTTTGGAAACAAACTCCGAACTTTGTTTGATGTCTCTTCTTGTAAGTGGTATTTTGAAGAAATCCCTTAGCAGTTTTGTGGCTTATTGGCCCCACGCACATGAAGAATATTTGTGACATGGAGCAGCGAAGTATGTCTCCAGCTGAGGTGTCAAGAACATCCAGAACTGGAGAGACATATCACAGGGTTCTGCTGATTTATTCGTCCTGTTTTATCTTGACAGTCACAGATAAAAATGGATCACAAAGGACACCAAAATCACTACAGATGCAGAAAGCCAAAGAACCCCTTTTCTTCCCTTACCTCTCCCTAGGTCTCTGTCAACACCTAGCAGGTAATATTTCTAAGCTGGGAAACAGTCCTTCTTCCATTTCTTACCAACTCCAGAGAGCAAACAAGCAACACCTCACCTTACTACCAGGTCCCAGGCTCAAGGTGGGAAATGATCTGCTCCCTTTCACAGGATGTTATCATAGCCTGTAGTTAGCTCTTACCTTTATTTTTCAACTGACACATGCTCTGACAATCCATTACAAATGGATAACAGGAATACTTTCATGGCTCTATTGTTAATATCTAACATGGTATGTTGCTTTTTTGGTGATCAGACCTTACCAATTCATGTTGCTTACCTGTGGTGCAGAGCCTCTGTGAGAAAAAAGAAGCCCCACAATGAAGGTGTGAGTCTTGCCAGCAGCCAGCACTGAGAGATCTGCACCCCCACACTTCTAACTACGGGAATGATCTGACAAAACCAGCCTGCGTTATCAGGCATGTCCGGAGCGGGAACTGCTGATATTGCATTGCTGGACAGGATATAGAATCTTGAGATATCTAGCCTAGCTATTCTAATGGACACCTTCTACCATGGATAGGGTGGTTTTCCACCAGTTGCAAGTAGATTCCCCAGAGATGTGGTTGGTTTCCAAGGCATCAACAAAAAGAGAGGATGTAAGCAATTTTGCAAGGTCTGTATAAAGCGCTGATTCACATTTTAAAGGAATCTAGCGTGTTCCTTGGAGATCCACGGAGGAAGATTGGAAATTGTGCATGCTGACCAAATCTGATGCCCTTTGGATGGAGGGCACATTCCCCTTGAAGGCAATGGGAACTTAATGATTTCAATGGAAGAAGATCCCTCACCCTGTAGGTCTCTAGGTGGTATTTTTCATTCTTCACTGTTAGTAAAGTGCTGCAGATCCTTGAGCATCAAGGCTGCTCTGCCTGGCAACTATGCATTGGAAAGTGCCCCTGGGTCTCCCACACACCATGACAAGACTGGACTTCTTTCTCCCTTTTGTGTTTTTGTTTTTCCCCAGTCTGTTTTCTTAGTGCAGATTATAAACAGTTTCAGAGCAAGCTTCCATTGCAACTGCTAACGTGTTTGGTACAGAGAGAGGGGTGGCTTTTAAATCCAACTGCATTCAGCTACAATGCAGCTCTAAAACAGAGCCGCCAGCATAATTACTTTGTCAAGTATTAGAAAGAAATAGTAGATATAGTCAAATAGTACAAAGAGTCTTTAAAAAAAGCTGAGGGGAATAAACGCTTTATTCATACTTGTGCTCATACCAACTAAAAAAACCCAAAAAGACAATACAAAACCACATATATAAGTACTTTTCAAAGAAAATCTCACGTGGTTAATGAAGGTGTGAACATATTGCACTGCCTGGTACACATATGATAAACCATTCCGTTTTGCTGGAAGAAGTAGGCGATTTTTTTTCCTCTTACAGATTCATTTTAAATCACACCAATTCAAGTACAAACTCCTTTCTAAAAATCTAACCCTCTGGGCATAGCAAAATGATATCATGGTTCATTCTCACTTTATATTACTTTCTCCTCCACCTATCTTTTAAGATGTAAAGGTATTTCTCAAATTCATAAGCTTTCGCATGAAGAGAGCACACTGATCTCTCAAATATCAATAACAAAATCTTCAGCATTCCTTTGAATTTCCAGCCATACAAAGGAGTTTTCAGACATGTCAAGAAGAAGATTGAGGGGGCTGGTAATGCAAAGTTAAAATCACATTTTGATTCAGGATCATTATAAGTTTTATCTGATTTTTGGAAAAATAACATGGTGGTGCCTTATGTCAATGCTTCTAGCTGAATCTTTTAATACCTAATGCAATTTACAACCTTTCCATTGTGGAATTCAGCCACTGAAATGGTATGTGGGAGTGTTCTTACTGGGCAACAAAAAGAGTATGATGGATCCATCAAGCATATCATTGCTTCCAGGTGTTGGCTCATTTTTATTAGTTACTCATGGCCTTACCTACCTTCTCAGAACTTCTATCTTCTCAAAATGGCAATTCCAGATAAAGGAGGTGCCATTCAAGGTACAGCTAGATTGGCTAAGGTATTTGAGATACATTGCTTGATTCTGTACTCTAGGAATAGAATAGATCTGACTTACAGGAAATCCTTAAGTAAAAACAACAAAAAATTAGTTTTCGAAGTTTGTCTCTTTATAATAGTAATAACCATATTAGTTACCTTTCACAATTTTCCTTTAATGCATAAATTAAAATATATTTTGGCATTATTTTGTGATGTTTTTGGTGGTGTGCTGCTTTTTGTGAAACAGAATAACACTGAAGGCCATTGATTCACAAAATCCATTTCCTGTCTGGAAAGAACTCCAGCAATTACCATAAGTCAAAATTGAAAGAATTTTTTTTTCCAAATTGCTCACCATCTATGCATTGACAGCAGTTTGGGAACAGCCAGTATATTGAGTTTACCTTCCTCAGCGATGGATGAATATCAAGGAAATATAACCCCCTTATGAACAATCAAAATATTTGTCTTTAAAAAGATGTGTTTATAAAGAACTCCATGTTACAAACAGGAGCTCAAAAGAAACTTATGCTGCATAATTTCAAATAATGGGACGGAAACTAGGAGTAGAGTTTCTGCTTAAGTGTTTCAAACATTTTGGCGTTGTTGAATCTATTCTGAAAAACAACTCTAAAACGTTTTTTAAGTTGAATGGAAGCTGATGGGATTCATGTGCTGTGTACTCTTGGGCAAGTTACTGTTTGAGATACACAGAAAATAGTTTCTAGGTGGTGGTTTTAAGTCAAAAGATGAGTATTTGCTTCTGTGTTAGAAATCTCTAGAAAAATTTTCCCTTTAATTAAAAGTATGCATATTAAAGGTTGTAGATGAGTGTTTCAGAACCAAAGAGGGTTTTATAAACTTGATTTCATATACCTGTATTTTGGTTGAGGGATTGCCTTTCAATAATAACTCCATGCAGAAATATTCTTTGGGCCATGTCAGATTATAATGTCTGTGAATGGAGACACAGGAAGTTTTGCTGTTATATTCAATAGTTGTTTCTATTCTGGTAGGGTTTTATTAAGATTCTTGGCGTGGGTGAGAGCCCACAGCACCTCAGCTGAGTACCTCTAGGTTTTCTCTTGGTCATCAATGTCATGATTTTTCCTTACAGCTTTCCTGTCTGTTGAGGGTGTTGGACATGCATGCTGTTCCTCATTTTTACCTCCCTCTAGCTCAGACTCAATGGCCAGCTGCCCAGCTAACAACTCAGTTTCTCTGGATATAGTGATCCTGAACACTGAGTTCTGGGACAATTGTGAGCACTCAAAGACATGGGCATGTGTCTCAGGGCAGGTTTGGTGACTGGGATAGCTATGTAGCAGCCCATGGAGGACAACAGTCCTAGGAAGGTCATGTCTTCCAGGTACTGTCCAACAAACTAGGAATCCCTGGCCTGCAGCAAACTGAGACAGAGGATGTCCCAATCCGAAGGGAGCTACACAGCTCCCATTGCTTTGTCCGGATAAATAAAGCAGTTATTTCTTTTTCCTGGTCTCTCAGAGCCACAGTCTATACATGTGTGTCATAACTTTCTATCAATCATGTGGCAGTATTCCTGAACAAATGGGACCAGCATGTGTGCATCCTCCTCTTTGTTGTATATCAGGGTTCGCTCCTGCAGCAGCCCTGAGTCTGTACCCCACCCTTTGTTCTTCCTTTCCTCATTGCACCAAAACTCCCCAAACCAGAATGACATGGTCAGAATTTACAGACAACAGGACAAGGAGTTGCTTGGAACTGGATAATTTTCAACCCATGATCAGGGGTAGGTGGGTTGGAGTTGGCCTGGATTTTTCCCAAGGGGGAGGAATAATTTTGAGATACTAAAGATCATTGACAGCCCATTAGGCAAAGGTAATTCTTGCCAGGTCCAGTGATTTTCTTTAAAAGTCTACCAGAGCTCAAAGAAAATTTCCAGACGCTTTCTGGCACTGTAAGACACAAACTTTTCTCCAGTCTTGTTTTGAATCTACCAAAACCACGCCAGTTCTAAAAGCTGCTCCTGGAGCTGAAGTGAAGTCTTGACTTTCACATTTTTCACATTGCTAACTGCTTGAGAACAGTGTGACATTCTGTCTTTGGCAGCTGGGAAGAATTTCAGCAGAGGGGAGACTGACTGGACAGGCACCCTCAGCAGCCACTTCCCTGCAGTATGCACCACAGCAGGCTGGGAGGCAAAGAGCTGTGCTTTAAGATAAATGCAGGTATGAGACACTGAAGGGCTGGTGAGAGATCATGTCTTTCACTGTGGTAACAATTAGGGGTCTGAAAAAAGCTAAACTTCATCACCCACAAGCTTCAATTATTTATAAACCAGTATTAATTAGCATCAGCATTACCTTATGGTTAACGTCAGACAAACAGTTCTTATTGCATTGATTATGGGGAGAATGTAATCAAAGAAAGGATGCAAGGGTCTCACCCTCAATAAATATATTCCCTTGTTAGAATGACCCTGATGGTGCAAACTGCATTCAGAAATTCACTCCTCATGCCTGGATACAAGGTACAAGACTAGACCAGTTAATTAAAAAATAAAGTTTCTGGTCAGTGTATTTCTTGCAGAGATTCCCTGCTATATTAAGAAAAATACGTAAAATGTATTTTAATACAAAGATTTACCAGCTAAACATGCAAGCCCCAAAAAGGCTTAACTGCTAGAATTCAAGAGCCTTTCTATCCCTATGAATTCATCAAATGAATCATATCCCTAGGATACATTTCATTGCATGCATATGTTTAGAATGTAAAAAAATTAACCCTTGGGCTACTGTTGCTTTGGCAAGCAAAGGCATGCTATATGTGAAGTGGGAGTGTGAACATTTTATGCTTGTTTATTATGGTAGTCAGAGTGTTAAAATGAAAACCACCAATTAAGAGCAGAACAATTACTGTGTTATTTCATTTTGTAAAGAATGTGTTACTTGACACAGAAAGTTCAGATTACAGTGCATAGGATGTAGAAGGCGAGAGAGGAGATCTGTACAATCAGGATTAGATAAAAGCTTGATGGGTCTCCCAACCCACGATTAACTACCCTTATTAAAGACTCTCTTTTCCAAACCCTCAGGTGAACCACTGCTGTTTCCTTTCCACTTGGTTCTGTATTTTTCCACCAATGCACCAGCCTGCCCTGCTGTGCCCTCCTGCTGGGGCTGGTGGCCATCAGCTCAGGGCAGTGGAGTTACCCCTTCTGCCTCCTCTGCCTGTCACTGTTAGGGCATAGTTCATACGTCTACAGACCCTAATCTGACCCCAGATGATGCACAGGGCATCATTCCTGATTGGAAATAATGTTTTAAACCCCCATCAAATACTGTGGAGCAATTATTTTCTCTTTATCAGAATTGTCCTGGATAGAAAAAGAACACGATGGGCAGCCATTAGCATATCAGAGAGGAAGAACCAAGACACACATAACACCAGACAGGCTTCTTACATTGTCTTAAGCATTTTACTTCATGATCTGGAATTCTGTCCTTATTTTCTATGAATTGCTTCTTTATATTTCCAGAGTCTCTAACCATATGTGAACATATTCCAGTTCTTGGATACTCTATCTAGACTGTCATGGGAACACAGTCAAGGTTTTGTGCTCCTGTCCTAGTTCCTCTGGTTGTGGACTCAAAGATGGTAGAGGACAGATCATGAGCAGTACAAGGTGGACATACCAAAACAATGTCAAATATGGATGTGAGGAGACCCAGGAGCTCACAGCACATGCCCAACCACAGCTGTGTACTATGAGAGCAGGTTTCTGGAATACATGGCCACTCATGGGAGTCCTCTCACTCACTTGACCTGCCAAATAACCATCATGGGGATAGAGAAGGCAGTGCCAGGAGGTCTCGAGTATATGGGGGCCTTGGTCAGCCTCTGCAAGAACCATGGCATTGCCACTAATGGATTCTCCAGCAGCAGTATCAGAAAGGAGCCACAGACCTTGCATGAGGCCATCTTCATCAGAACTGACAAGTACTACTGCTTTAGGATAAAGAAACAGAAAGAGAGGCAAGAGCTTGCTTTGACCTGCAGCTTCCATGGAATGGGTGTTGAAGGGAAGCCTGAGGACCTCCATGGTGTGCACAGCTCAGCGAGAGGGCTCTTGCCCTGAGATTTGTTTTGGCATCTGAGGTCACCAGTGAAAATCTGTTCTGTTACTAATCCTGAAAAAACATCTACCTGCATGTTTTTGCAGAAGCTCTGACTGTGTACCCCATCAAGAACACCTCAATAAATACTGTAGATTTCATTGGTGCAGATGAGGGAGACAGGCACCCAGGAGCCTTGTGGCTTTTAGCTTAGCCACGGGTTCCCATCAGCTTCTCACCTGCTGCTCACTCCCCCTGACAAAAGCAAGAAGTATAGCTTTCCTTCCTCAGTCTGGAAATCCAGTCCCCCTGCTCTGCTATGAGTGCTCTGTGCTGCTGTGCACAGACACAGCAGTCACACTTTTCCAAGGCAGGTAGGTTGGATTCTGCCAGAGCTAAAAGCCCAGAAGCTCCAAGGCATTGTGCCCTGGAGACCAGCTCAGAGGATGTACCTGCAGACAGGTTTCTGACTGGCAGGGAAGCCTGGTCTCACTCTGGTTTGAAAGGGGACTGGCTGGTGGTGGTGGGACCAGGACCCAAGCCTGTAACAGCACCCACAGCGCTGCAGCCTCCCAGGAGCTCTGGCAGTGGATTGGAATCCTGCAATGTTGCTGTGCCCTCCAACCAGAGCACCACTGTCCTCAGTCACTGCTGTGGTGTGATCTCCAAGGGTCACCATCTGCTACCGAAAACGACTTCGGAAATCTTTTGCTACTGCTTCACATAGATTATCTGTCTTTCTGTTTCTCTATTTTACACTACTATACAGCTGCTCGTTCAGTGTCTCCATTGTAAAAACAATGGTAATGTGGTATATGGGCAACTCTAACCCACTTCCCTTCCTGAGGAGAAATATCTCATTGTTGGATGTTATCTGGAGATATTGGTGCATTCACAGATAGATTGCATGCAAATATGTGTATGGATATACATATGCACACACACAAACACATCGTGTGTATCTATGTATGTGGGCTTTATTCTCACATGTAAACAGAAAGGATGTATTACGATATGGATTCATTAGGCATGAAATCCAGGTTTATATATCACGTATATAATATGAGTAAAAAAATGTATCTGATACCTCCTGAGTAGAGAGTTAGCCCAATTCACTGAGTGCATCATTTAGCATATCTCAGAAACAAAGCTGCAGCACATTAACAAAACAGTCTGTTTTGTGAAGCTGTCAGGTTTCTCAAGTTTTGAAACTGTTGCTCACAGACATCTGCAGCCATGTCTCAAAGAGCCGGAAGCCCTGTTGTCTAACAATAGCTCTGTTTTCAATTTGGTACCTCCTTCTGCGTTTACAATTCTGAGAAAAAAATATCCATTATACTGGGAACAAGATTTTCACAATGGCTTTTGCCTTGTTCCATCTTGAATTCATAGGTGCCAGATTATAGATGTAGAAAGGGTGTTCTGTTTGAGACTATTACTTTGAAGAACTGAATTATGTTGAATTCTTCTCTTCAGAATTTCAACTTTTTTCCCCTGGCTTAATGGTCTCTGATTGTTGAAATGATGTTCAGATCTTTTTTTTCCTCAGCCATTAGCTCTTTGAAACATACTGTAAAGTAAGAATTAGGCAAAATAAAACTAAAGTTCCTCTATTTTCCTCCAACCTCCAATTTTCATTACTTTCAGACTTTTCACTCAAATCCTTCTCATTTTCACTATCTGGTCTTTCCTTCTCAGACATAGCTTCGAGGAGGGGTGGGGGGGAGAAGGAAAGAAAGAAAGAAAAATAGAAAGGGAAAAAAAAGCTGCTTGATAAAGTTCTGCTTAAACCCATGTAGTTGTCTTAGCTAGTTATCTAAATCTGAGATACACTGAGATACATTAAATACTGAAAGCATAAAAGTTCTGTTATGTATTGTTATGTATTTTTCTAAATGATATAAGGCAAAATTGAGCTCACATCAATCTATGTTCCATTTAGAAGAGCTAAATATTCTCTATATCACCTTTTTTGGTGACTTCTGCCAGATGGGGTCTAACAGAGCCAAAGCACTTTTCAATGACTACTGTCTGTGCCACGGTCCATAGGCAGGAGCTCATCTAACTCAAATTCGTATGTCTAAACATTAGATTTCTAAATAAAAATTAATGACTCTTCACTCCTCTTTTAATCAGTGGAGAGAAGAAAAAACCTTTGCAGAGAAATGCATGTGCCTTAAGTGCACATTTTGGAATGAGATTAGTGACAGGTTTTATTCTTGTGGTCATTTCTGCCTAGCAAGGGCTGACAGATCACAGTGTTTCTCCACTGACATGCAGCAGGGGCTGGTATACGTAGTCTTTGCCTTTCTTTTCTTCCTCTGCCTTAAAACTAGATTAGTACTTAAATAAAGGACCACAAAGCCTTCTGTAAATGATGGAAGCTTGGTTGCATTAATTTGATCCATCATTATTATAACACCGTCTAACCTTAAACAGCCTTTTAAGAACCTTTTCAAATAATTTGCTTATCCTTTATACTGGCTTTGTTAAACACCACCACTATAAGGGAAAACATGGTATTATATGCACATTATTGATGTGCAACTATCCAGGGAAGAGGAGACCTTTTCTTACATTGTTCTTTCCCACTATGTTTAAGACATAGCATTAGTATAATATTTTGTTTTGTTTTGTTGGTATGTATTGTTATCTTAATGGTATTTAAATGTGTTTGCGAAATATCCTGAGTGGATATGAGCAGGCAGAGGTCCATTGGCTTCAGCATTGCTTTGGCAGGCCAGCATTTGTCCATTTGTATTTACCTGACTTAGCAACAAACTGTAAATTTTTAGAAAGAAAACAGAACTGTGGTATAAGGATAGCTCAAAATGAAATGTTAGCAGTCTGCTGCAAAGGCAAATGGACTATTTTGCTGTTTAACCACATTCCTCATTACAAAACATATCTCTGTAGACTTTGTGCTAGTAATTAAAAACATCTGTTTTAGCATTTGATGTGTATTAGGCAAAGTTTTGAGTCATCCAGTCTTCAGCAGACATGAATGTCCCCCACAACCAAAAAAACTCTTTGGATTCTGAGAGAAGAAAAGTGGAGAAGATTTAATTAGATATGCTTTCATATTGTCTTGTGAATAAAATAAAAAAACCCCAACCCTTGCACAGGAAGATATTGCTTTAGAATTTGATATGATTGATGTTGCTCATATACATTCGTGTTAGCTATGTAGAAATCAGTAAGCACTGAAGGCCAGGAACAGATCATGACACAGATTTGTCATACCAGTGCATGGATATGCTTCTGAGACAAATGTGTTAGTAATTTACAGCTCCAATGCAGTTGAAGTTTGACTCCTGAGGTCTTTCCTGAGGATGGAATCCCATCTCTGGGAGATGTTTGCTTTATCTCAAGTTGCCTCTTGTCTTCTTATTTATATGTTTTAATTATTTTCTTCTTTGATTTTCAACCATCTCTGTTTCACACCAACAGCCACTGACATTTCCATTTTTCAATCTGTTTTAAAAGTATAGTTGGGCCTGTCACTTCTCACGGTAAGGAGAGTGATGTGCTTTTAGCAATCAACAATTATACTCGAGTCAGAAACAAGACAGCTCTTCCCAAATCACGGTCAATAGACTATGGAAGGAAAAGGATGCAATGTGGAAAACGATAGGTGGTGATCCTATAAGACTGTATGCTTTGAATCTTTTCTGTATAGCTTGAAACAAAGCATGATGAGGATAGAGGTGCCTAATGATTTGGGACAAATCTCAGGACTGACAAAGTTCAGAGAAAATGAAAAGAGAATTTGTAATGAACTAGAGTACTCATTTGCTGTGCATCATCAATATCTCCCTCAAGATGAACTCTGTTCACTCTGTGGTACTTCTTGGGTAAACCAACATTATTTCAAACAGTATATGTGCATCAAACCAGTGCTTACAGGAGCTTATGTCTAAGTTGACTTGTATAAAGTGCACACAACTTCAAAATAATTTGGAAGAAGCACTGTCTACCTGCACATTCAACCATGCAATTAAGGGTTTGACACCTTACATACGCATCTTTGATCTGTTATCTTGATTTTTGGACCTGTTACCACCAGACTCTTTCTTGAGAGTACTTCAAAGCTAGATGAAACTACAGTCCTCATGTTACCTTGCTGCCAGTATAATGACTACTTGTTGTTGAACCAGGGACAATTATTCAACCCTTTGCTCAAACAGGAAGTGTATTTCTGCCTAACTGTGCACATTAAGCATATTAATATTCCTTACACGTTTGATCCTGTTTGGGGATAAATAAAAAGTTCAAACTGCATTGCACATGTCCTCTGGGAAAAGTCAAAGTTCAGCTTATATACAAAAAATGTAATTTTAAGATTGTGTATTAACATACTTTGACTTAGCCGAAATGGAAGTTATAACTATTCCATTATTGTAGGTCTGGGTCATGACAGGATCTTCTCTAATATTTAATAATAATGCATATCTAAGTTTTATATATCACTATACATAATATATTTCTTCAGATTGTCAATTACTGAATGTATTTCTTCAGATTTTCCAAAACTGCACTGAAGTAGTATTTCTCCAGAGCATATACCTATCAGTCTTCTTACAGCCTAATTTGCACTTCCTAGATCAGATTAGCACCAGTGAAGAGGCACACTTGAGTTTGAAAATATCTATAAGCAGGAACATTGTGCCTCAGACATTTTCCTAAAAGCCATATTCTCTCTGAGAATTCCTCTCCCCTTCAAACGCTATTTGAGTCAAATAATATTTCAAAAACCATTTTTAAAGTCTTTGGATCATTTTCAGCTGTGGATGGAACATGCTGCTCAAGTACTCAATGTAGCTCCAGCAGCTGGCTTACGGCCAGCAGCAGACAATGACATTGCATCTTTCCTTCTGTTCCATCAGGAGTGAAACTGCAAGTGATAACTCAGAGAAGCAGGACAGGTATAAACTCTGGACGTTTTGAGTTTGCAAGACGTCTTCTCTGATAGTTGCCGATAGTCCTGAGACAGAAGCCCTGGAGGGTGCGTGTTTTGGGGGAAATTTTTACCAAACAACAAACTGTCAATAGCCAAAGAAGCTTCTCTTGCCTCCCTACTACTTCATTTCTTGTTGCCTGCTTGAGATGCCAAGGACTATTAATCCTTCCAACATATTTTGAATTAGACTCAAATTTAGCATCTGCCTGTGCAGCTTGGTGAGGTGCAGGTAGTCCTGTGGATGTTGTCTGTGGCTGCAAGCCAGCCTCAAATCCTTTAGCAGTTGCACTGATCCACAGTGAAGTTGCTGCATTGATGCTTGTATCCCATTGTCATGGTGAAGAAATTCTGGAATTTCCCTTGTTAGAACTAAATCCACTAAAATGTCTCTATTTGCCTCCTGAAGTAACAAGAGAATTATAAAAAATAGCATAATACAAGAGTTTTGTAGTAGATAATGAGCATTTTGATAGCAACGGCAGAGAGAATGAAAGAGACTAATTATAGTATGTGCAGGAAAAGCATATTTTGAAGTGCTGTAGAAAGATGTGTGGGCAGGGAGCTATTTCAGCACAGCCTTTGCAGTATGATGTTTTCCCAGTCAGAGGTCTCATGTTAGCTACTGAACACATGCAATAAAACACAGGAAATAATCAATCCAGAAATTCTGAACATTTAAAACCAGAAAATAATACCTTGGATACATGTAATCCAGCTTCTGAACTGATTTGATGCATCTGGGACAAACATGGTTTGAATACAGTCAAGTCTAGCTGTTATATTTGCTTGGGAATCATAGGCAAGGCCAAAAAATGTGTCAGAGTGGGGCTTTGGGATGAATTTGCTTTTGTGTAGCTGATCTTCATAGTGCTCAATTATTTCAAAGATATCTGGCACCCCTTCTTCAAAGAAAAGTCAATAAGCACTTCAGGAGCCACCCAGAGCCATTTTGTGGATGCAGAGAAGCTATGGGGAAGGATAGGGGCAAACACTGATGAAACTCAAGAATTATGTGAATGAATAACATGTTCTGGATTTTTGAAAAAATTGGATGTTCAAGTAATATTGTAACCAGGCTGAAGTCCCTGATGTAAACAGCACTTGCTCAGGAGAGCTGTACAGGTGTCACTACCCTTGGCAATTCTTCAGGGACCTGGAGTATGGGATCTGACTTCCACAAGCAAAGTGCTTTTGGTTGTTCCTTGGTAAGAACCCTGTAAAGCCAATGCCACCTACCTGGTGCACAAATATCAGCAAGGGGGGGGAGAAATATATGCACGGACATTAAGAAATGTCTGCCAGTGGATTTCCACCCAACATTTTCTGTTTGAGCACATCAGGAAAAGGGATGTGAGAGAGATTTGTCACACTAGCAGGTGACGGAGTAAACCTCTCTGAGGCCACAGCATCAGGTCAGATAGAGACCTGACCTCTCATTCTAATACGCACATGTGGAAAAGACAAAATATTGATGCTGTGAAACTGTTTTACAGCTCTTAGCTTTCTGACTTTACAGTTATAAAATTTCACAATGTAACTAAATTCCTGAGGAGATCATGATGCAGAACTAAAAGCCCCTTAAAATGAAGTAGACAAGAACTGAGGCAAGACAACCATTGAAACAGAATCTTGCTTCTTAAAGTATTTTAAAAAAACCAAACCAAAAAAAACCCTAAAAAACCCAAAACATGACCTGACTTTGATTTATGTGTTAGTACATTATGTATGTATAACTTCTTTGTTTACATATTCAGGTTTTTTTTCCCTGGAAGAGTCAGCATCAAAGTCATGCCTAGAGGACATGTATAAAATTTAAAACCAGGGCAGACAAGAATAAACAAAATCCATGTGTATCTGTGTCAGTCACTTGCAGGACGCTCAGGAGATGCTGTCTGTAAATATTCTCTCAGAAGTGCAGTGGGATTGATCCAAAAAGTGGCTAAAGAATATTACCCTTTATAGAGTATTTAGCAAATGGATATGTTCCAGTCCTTCCTGGCATGAGGTTAGCTGTTCTTGGGAACCTCAGCCCTTGCCTCTGAGGCATTCCTCTGAAAGTGCTCCTGGGGGAGAAGTAACAGCAGCTACTTTGACTCCATTTCTGGCTGGAGCCAGTCCGCTGATCCATTTTGGCACTTCTAGAAGCAGACCAGCCTTTGGAAGCCCCCACTGCACAGAGGCGAGCTCAAGGCCTGGCACCCCTCCAAGCTGGGTTATTCAAAATCAGTGCTGTTGCTTTTCTCCAGGTAGTGCTTTCACATGAGAGAGGAAGAGGGGAGACAATTTCATGCCTGTGCCATTGGATCAAAATATCTCCTTAATATCTACCCAAAACTGTTCCTTACCAAAATGCCAGGAGTACAATAGCCCAATATAAGGGTTTTTGTGCAGACTGAAGTCTCTGGATCAGACCCATTGAATTTAATTTGGATGACTGTATGAAAAGTTTACTCACAAAAAGTCTTTTGTATCTGTACCTAATCACTTTCAACCTACATTTATTTTGCTTTTTAGTCTTGAAACATTTAACTGAGTTCAGGGCTAATTATTCTTAAGTAAGTAATAAATAATCTGCAACTCATTGACCAAGAAATGAGTTCTGTTTTGTAGGGAAATTCTTAAAGAGCTCCTGCAGTTACAAAGAAGAATTGTATTGCCCTAAAAGACAGGTAGCATATAGGTATGACCTGTAAATTTGCCGTGTGAAAACATGTACAGTCATTCTACAAACCCAGCTCAAGAAAGTTACTGTTCTGCCATTGTCAGGTTTAATTCTGTATTTCACTAGGTCAGCTTTATGACACTGTAAATGCACTGAATTAATAGTGGTACAGTGGTGGTACCTCAGCATGACATCAGAGTAAAGGAGTCACAGGGATTTAAGATCAGTTTTACCAGAGAGCAAAGGTTCATCCATAGCAGTGTCCCATTTGTGATACTTTCCTGCAGATGCTTAGAGACTCAGGAGCCCATGGCAATATATTGTCCTAATATGTTGCCATCGTTCAGCAGTCAACTATCTGGTACTTTCCTAGGCAAACATGGTAGTTTTTATTAACAGTTCTTGATATTTTTTACTTTCATGAAAGTATTTCATTATTTTTTGCACCTGTGTAATTTCAAGTACTCAAAATCCAGACTAAAAAGTCTTATACCATCCACTTTGAAGCTTCACTATCAATGGGAGAATTGTCATTTCTGTCTTGTGAAAATAACATAAGGATTATAACAAATCGGAAAGTGAGAAAATATCTGGAATCTCAACATTATATTTGAGACAAAATCCCAAATTATTTCCTAAAACAACTTTCTTGAACTGGAGGTGCCTATTGTCTTATTTTCTCAATCAAAGAAAGAGTTAGTAACCTCTAATGCTTCTGAATTTAAGTGAGATGTGACAAAGTAGATCTGAGCATTCTGATAACACATATGACATTGGGATGTGGAGCAGTAAGTCCTTGGACCCCTTCTTGCAGGCCCTAAAGACTTGGCAACTCCTACATCTGATTGCCAACAACAAATGCTGGATGCATTTAGTCTTAATGTCTCCAGTTGGATAGACACACTTCTGGACACTTCTACCTAGAAGTCCTAGCCTATTCTCATGGAAAAAATAGGGGGCCTCTTTAAGGTGCTAAACGAGGTGCACAAGGCCTAAGAATTTACACAGTGCCCCAGAATCCTCGAATTCCACTGCCACTATCCTCATGGACATGTCTCAGAGGCTGACAGCTACATCAAAGGACAGCAGAAGTTATACAGCTGTTGGTCTTCATATGCATACCATCCCACAAAGCTGGTTGCTCACTCCTCTGAAGCAAAAGCAGCAGCTGGATCCCCAGCCCAGGATCACCTTCAAGAGAATCATAAACTGAATTTCAGATAACTTTCTGTGGAACATCACAAGTTTTATAGACACTTAGGACCTTTCAGCTGCATGACTTTCAGCTGAAAATCACATCTAGAGGATATCTTTTCTCCCCAGATGCCTATCTGTTGATTACTTGCTATCAGCTAATTGGTACCCAAATATGGATGGACAGGACACTCAGAAACGACTGCACATCAATTTATTGTAAGTACACTATTATGATGGGATGTACAGAAAAAGACATCATCAAAAGAGTGTGAGGAAAGCAGACAATGAGAATACAGTGCAGATTTTCAGAGCAGATAGTCATAAATCATTCAGTTTAATCAGATGTCTACAAGAAGAAACGCTTGGGTAGCTGATTTGGATATGAATGCCTACAAAGCTGCTTTGTGCTGTGACTAATATCAGTGTATATCAAGTACTACTTCTGCTACACAAATACATGCTTCTTGCTCTGAAAAGGTGAATAAAACTGCCAAATATTTTTTTTCCTTCTGACCCAAGCTGGACAAGGGAACACATTTTAGGATTTGGAAGACTGATGCATTTTTATGCACTTTTTTCCTCCTCCCCACGTAAAGGGAACACAAACCTTGTCAGATCAAGAAAGCAAATTGCATATGGATGGGATATAAAGAGAAAAAATCTTGCATCCCACGTAAAGAAGAGAAGAAGCTCTGTATTAGAGTTAATTCCAGTGCTAGGATAACTTTGGTTCATCAGAGAAATTAACAACAGAGTGCAGTGACTGAAGGGGAATATATTCCACCTTCACCAACAAAGCCCGAGAGACAAGTAAAACTTGGCTGTACATCAAGCAAGCTGTTATGAGATGCAGAAAGGAGGAGGAAGAAGACTGCAATGTTCTTCTTTAAGCTTGCCTTAGATATGCAGCTAAGTAGACTTCAGGTTTAATATGTCAGTTTACATCTCTATTGAAATAATATTAAAAAAAAACAAATTAGAAAAAAATGAAAATGCCTGGAGAAAAATATTGTGACAAAATGTTGGTGATGGAGGAACGAGAAGTGAAGAATCTGTGCAGAACTCTTCCAGCAGAACAATATTACAAAAGCAAATTCATTTTTCCATGGCCAACAGAGGTCAGTGGAATAGGTAGAAAGAAGTATGTCTAGGTTTCCTGAAAGTTATTCCGTGTGGTCAGGAATAGATGAACACAAGACCTCTGTCTGATCGTGACTGATAGTAGAGGAAAAATGACAGCAGTCAAAACTGGCACAGGGGTATTATACATGCTGCAACCAATACTGTAGTGAATTCTTACAGAAAAGAAATACTTACTTTTTCCCACCACTGTGAGAAACCAGAAGACGAAATGTGCTATGTCAAAAGATGAACCAGTCGGGAAGAAGACTGGTCTGGCTGAACAGTGAGCTTTGGTTGGAACTCAGGGAGAAAAAAGAGATAATCGCCTCTGGGAAAAGGGGCAGGAAGATCAGGAGGACTACAAGGATGCTGTGAAGTCATGCAGGGGGAAACTAGAAGGGACAAAACCTGGCTGGAACCTAATCTGGCCACTGAGCTCTTGTAACCCAAGAGGGAATGTTCAGGTACCTGCTATGCAACTTAGACCCTCAGAAGTCCATGGGGCTGGATTGGATTCACCCCAGAGTACTGAGGGAGCTGGCAGAAGAGCTCACCAGGCCACTTCCAATGATTCCTCAGCAGTTCTGGTCAACTGGAGAGGCCCCACATTACTGGAAGTTGGCAAACATTATGCCCATCCATAAGAAGGGTCAGAAGGAGGATCCAGGGAACTACAGCCCTGTCAGCCTGACCTCAGTGCCAGGGAAGTTCCTGGAGCAGATCAGCTTGAGTGCCATCATGTGTCACATACAGGACAACCAGGGGTTCAGGACCAGCCACCAGGGGCTTAGGAAAAGCAGGTTCTGCTTGACCAACCTGAGTTTCTTTTATGACAAAGTGACTCTTGACAAACATAATTTAATCTATTAATATTTTTATTTCCTAATTCTGTAATCTTTACAGAAGCCCAGATTCACACAGTCTAAATCCCACATTATTTTACTGTCTGGTTTTCAGTTTTCAAAGACGCTTGGATAAGTAGGAAGGAGATCTTATGTGGGATGGTAGGCCATGTGAATTTGGAGCACATACTTTTTTTAGTCAAAAGACTCAGTGAACATCTTGGAATTTTTGCCTAATATAAAGTATGAAACTGATGCTTCAGGCTTTGCCTACCTTTACTTGATTGACTGGTTAGAAATTGGACTAATGAAAAAATGTACAATAATTATTATTGACATGATACTGCACAATATTAGCAGAGTACAGTTGTCCTGGTAATGACACTTGAAAACAAACTTACCACTTGTCACACGAACACCAAAACCAGCCACCACACCATATCTTGTCTGTTCAAATTGCAGCCCTTGACACAACATGTGTTTGGGTGAGGTATCAGTAGAGTTTTTGGTGTATTTAATAACCTGTGAGCTCAGGTTGCACTTGTGTTTGATGAGCAAACCTGACAGCAAGGACTGGGTCATTCTGAATCTAATACTGGTCAGGGGCACTGGCAGAGCTGAATAGGAGGAAGTCTTCAGGCATAAGACCGTGGTCTGAGCCCACAGCTGCAGTTTCGACAGCAGAACACAAGTGGCAGCACCCCTGGAGAGTCAGGTACTCCAGAGAAATGCTCTCTGCATGCCAGAAGGAGATCCTACAGTCCATGCAGTTTGCTTTCAGTGTGGATAGTACAAAATAGATTATTTGGGCCTTGATTTACTCTAACCCTGCTTTGGGGAGTCAGACAAGTCAGGATGCTGTCTCTCCTATCTGGCCCACTAGCAGAGTTGTGACTTTAATGAGACAAGTCAACCTCTTTCGGATCTCTGTTTCCTATACTCATCCAAAGCTTTGGTTTCTATGATGAGAGTTAACAGCCTTTGGGATAGGTTGTATAGCACATTTGCAGAATTGGCTCCTCATAATCATAAGGTACATTGGGGCCTTCTTTATTTCTCCAAAGTGTTTCCTTTTTTCACACTTGAAGAATATTCTATAACATGTAAGATAGGTATATGGAAGTGTATAAGATGTAAGGCTGTTGTGGTTGCAGACGGGGATGGAGCTGAATGTCATGGACTTGACCAGGCTGTTATTCTACACCACTCACATCATTACAAGGGCACGTGGTTTCAGGATGAAAACACAGGCAATCCCACCTGCAGTTGGCCATTTTGCCTCCCTTTGGGAAGGTATTGGCATCAACCCCTGAGGATTCAGTCCCTCCGCCTGTCCCCTCTCCCATTTTTCTCTGGAGCGTGGCTATGGGCCATGGTGCTGAAAGAGACAGTGGCAAAAATGCAAATCGACCGTAGTGCTGAACTGGTAGTGCCAGTGGGGAGGCTGCTGGCAGGGAATGGAATGGTGGCAGGGGCCACCCCCACCCAGGAAACGAGCCAAGCCAAACCCAGTCCAGCTGAGCTGAGCCAAAAGGAGCAGAGTGGAGCAGTAGGAAAACCCCGTGGGGAGACTCCTCAGGACAGCTGTTTGTTAGAAGAGCACCAGAGGCACCAGCAGAGAAGTGGAGCGACCTCTTCTTGGACAATCCAGCTTCTAGAGGGCTGGTTTGTCACAGTTCTTCGTTGTTTTCATGCTGGGGGTCAGGAAACGTTATCTGCAGGAGCTCCTGCCTTTGTTTCCTAATGACCACATGGGCGACATGCAGGAATGGTCACCATATTGCCTTTGTCTGGGAATACATGGACATGATCTACAGGGTATACCCACTCTCCTGGCTTTGTTCCCAGTGGTGAACATCTTTTTGTTGTGGTTAAAACACCTTCTCTTTTTGTCTACTTTTGCTATTAATACTGCTGTGACTGTGTGTCCCTTACTCCATTGCTTTGTGTTTTTAGTAAATTGTTATCTCAACCCATGATCTCTGCCTTTTGTCCCTCCCTTACCAGAAGGAGTGAAAGAAGGTAAGTGGCTTATTTGGAGTTTAATTTCCTGTTGGTGTTAAAACCAGCACAAAGGCATAAGATAGGTACATATATGTCAGTAGGTACACTTGAGAACAAAATCTAATGGAAAGCAAGAAAACTTCTTTCTTTACTTCTGTGCCCTTGTTTAAGAATTTTACTGATTTTTTTTTAGTATTTTAATATTTTTGTTTTAAGTATGCATTGCATGAGGTTTTACCTCGCCTAAGTGAATTTACTTCCACAGCATATTTGGCATATTTTACTTTACTGTCTTTTAGATGGTTTTTCTTCTGGATTGTGCCTATAGAAATACTTTCAGACCAAAGCTATATGTCAGTTGCATTTTTTTGTCAACATGTGGTTCTGCATGAGTGCTGGGGGAAATTTTTTTTCCTGGTGTCTCTCTAAAGGAGGGGCATGACTGTTAAACTTCTCATCTTCTTTCACCAGGAAGATACTGTGTTGTTTTCCATAACACTAACAAGCCTGCCTCCCACTGCTGACACTGATTTGTCTGGAAGAAAAGAGAGGGCACTCCCTGTGATAACCCGGTGTTAGACCCTCTGTTCAACAGCTGTGCTAAATGAACCTATACTTGATTACGTATTATAACCCATCAATCTTGCACAGGGTTTCCAAACCTTCCACGACCTCCTCAGCAGGCATAATGGCAATCACCATGTTTAAAGGTCACGGGTAGGAGCTTAATTTAAAGCTCTTATAATAATGCAATTTAATTCTGGAAAATGTCACAGTATTGCTCTCTAAGGACTCCTGTCAGACAGAAGACACTTACTGCTTGTGCACAGCTTTGATTTATTTATTTCTTTTAATATCCTCTATGTTATCTATTTAATTTACTAATGTTTCCAGTTACTAGGTGGTAGGCAGACTTTCCTTGTGGCAATAAATTCCAAATTATAAACATCAGTTGTGTTTTAATTTCTCCTATGGAAAAAAAACGTTGTTTTAAGCTGTGCAGCTAAAAAATTAGAGCAGCTTGACTACCACAAGATTTTGTCTTTTTTAAAAAAGACTTTCTCATCAAATGAAGCCTAAACCCTGTATTAGGTTTGCATGGACAGGTTTTGGTACAGAAGCGGCTTCTGTGAGAAGTTTCTAATAGTTCCTGAAGAACGGAAGCCCATGGGAAGGACTCACATTGAAGATGTTCATGGAGGATTTTCTCCCATGGGAGGGACCCAAGCTGGAGCAGGGGAAGAGTTTCAGAAGTTCTCCCCCTGGAAAGGATGGGGCAACAGAGACAGCATGTGATGAACCGGTAACAGACCCCATTTCCCAACTGCCTGAGCCATTGGGGAGGAGAAAGGAGAGAATTTGGGAGTGAAGCTGAGCCTGGAAAGAAGGGAGGGGTGAGGGGAAAGTGTTTTAAGATTTAGTATTTATTTCTCATTACTCTACTCTGATTTGATTGCTAATAAATTAAACTAATTTTCCCAAGTCAAGCCTCTGTTTTGCCTCTGACAGTAACTGGCCAGCTATCTCTTCCTATCATTATTTTGACCTATGAGCCTTTTGTCCTATTTTGTCTTCCCTGTCCATCTGAGGAGAGAAATGATAGAGTGACTTTTAGTGGACACCTGCCTTCCAGCCACGGTCAACCCACTACAAACCCATAATGAATAGATTTGCAACATATGGTTTATTTTGATGGCAGTAGCCACAGCTAAATAAAGCTGAATAAGTAGTTTAGTCATGTAAGCACCACATTTGATACACCTAGACTCTCTGGAACCACTGGCTTAAATCTCAGCAGGGTTGACTCAGCCCTTCAGCTCCTGTAGGCAGACATCAATTTTCATGCATTTACCATGCAGTGAGGTGAGACTTTATGAAAGAAAGCCCTGGGTTCTATGCACAAATTTGCATTACTTGTTTTGTTCTTAGTGCCACTGATAATTACTTTTCTCCTTCTAGGTTTCTTTGTGCTAGTGTCTGCTGGGCTCTGCTCTACAGCCAACTGGCAGGAGGTACCAGCCATCTTCAATTGTCCTGAGATACCCGCAAGACTGGAAACTCTGGACAACAGAAAACAAATCTGGTCTTTGACCCAAACTTATCCTTCATAAGACCAGCTTATTAACTGATGCACAGTGCTGTGAGAGGTGAGATGCTCCCAGAGCCAGGGGAGTGATGGGCCAATGCCGCAGAGCTGTCTCAGTGCCTCCACACAACCCTGCATGCCTCTTGCCAATTCAGGAAGGTCTCCTTCTCCCACAGCAGTCACAGACTTGAGCTACATATGTGCATATGAACACAGCTGAAAGTACTGCTGGAAAATGCTGAATGCAGCAAAGACCTTATAGTTAATCAGTTACTAGGCTTGCCCTTGAGATTCTAGTAGATATCTCTGGCCCATGTTAGTATTTATCTTAAAACAGAACAGCTGTCTGTAAGTGATGGAAAGCTCACTGTACAACACTCAGGCACAAATTTCTTTGAGTGTTTAGGGAAAACTACAGGGGTTTGGTGCATGCCGGTGGCATATGGCATTTTATCATGTGGAGGGCTTGAATTTTTCCACAAAGAGCTTACCTTACCTACCCCTCTAATGCATGACATAGAAAAGGGAAGAAAAACATCAATAAATACTTTCACAGCTAATTAATCACAGTGAGGAACACATCGTATAAAACTGCCAAATTTCTGAAAAGATTGTTCTAAGTCTGATGCTATTATATCTGTTTTCATTGCATTAATATACCCTGGAGCAAGAGCCAGGTGGCTTTTCATGGGTCTTCAGAAACCTGCCCACTGCAGCAGAGCAAAGTGGCAAGTTCCAGCACAGCATGGAGGAGGAACAAAATAAGCAGCTCTGGCACAAAACTGCTGGCCCACCCCCATAGCTTCAGCAGACAGTGTTACTTGAAAGCAGATCATAGCATAAAAGTCAGAGTAACTGAATTGCTCTGGAGGGCCTCAGTGGGCTGTGGTGCAACTGATTCAGTGCCTTACCCTGGCTCTTCGTTGTCCTATTGTGTCCTATAATGTTATCCTATTAGCTTAAAACCAGTGTAGCTGGGGAAAGAGTCAGATCTTATCTTATGCTCATCAAAGAACAAGTACTGTTAAAGATATCCCTATTTTACTGTGATAGAAATGGACATGGACATTTCAACCATTCCTTTTCTTCATGCGGTATTTAGAGCTTGATCCAAAGTCCAGAGTAACCTGTGTGTCTTCCCATTGGCTCCATGGACTTTGGATCACACCCCTAAGGTGTAGAGAAGTGCACGAATAACAACAGAGAAACAAGTACATCAAAAACTATCTTTCAAGTAAATATGTGTTCCCATTTAAATCCCTGAACTCAAATGACAGGGTTTTTACATACCAATTTTCTTAAAAGCCAGGAACAAAGTATTTATATTAGCTACACAGAAATGAAAAGGGGAACTAAGCTACACTCTTCATCTGCTATTTAAAATAAAAATTACTGTTATTTTAAAAACTAATATCTGCCTTAAATGCTTCATCTGATTTAAATAAAAGTAAAAATACTACATTTTTCAGCACTAAAAAGTCATCTTTAAATAAAAGATGTAATAATCATAACACAAAAAATAAGAAGGAAATGGAGCTCTCTAGCTGTGCTCTGCTGAGAAGGTGTGGTACAGAGAACAGGAAATCACTTGGTTCTCTCTGATTATAGCTCTTTGTATGAAAATACTCAAGGCTGAAATTAGTGTGATCCACAAGAGCAGGTGTTTTGAATTTTAATCTAAGATATAATTAGAGCCTGTAAAAAACACTATGTGATGCAGTAATTGAAAGAACTAATGATGGGATGCTTTATTTTTAAAAATATTTAAAAATAGATCTACAAGCCATAAAAAATCCCATATTCCACAAATCTCTGTTTTGACTACATATAAAGCTGCAATCCATCATGACTTTAATTTGAAAGACTTAAATAGTTCACTTGTATCGTTAAAAGTGATATGTAATTATCAAGTTCCTTATCTCGCATTTCATGTTGTTTATATAAACATTGTTAAAATTGGTAATACTTGCACAATCAGTCTGCGGGAATATATGTCAAGGCCAAATATTGGTTTAAATCCCACCTGGATTAAAGGACTATATACAGACTGATCTTAAAGTTTTGCTTTTACTGTTGCTTATTGTTTGCAAACAATACTTCTTTAGACTTCAGGTACCCAATCTCTTATTCAAGTGTTTATAGTGAGATGACGCCAAATTCAGCAGCTCTTCCTGTTCATAAAAAAGACCAATACAGAGTCTTACAGCTTTGACTGTCACTGTTTTTGTAGTCAAAGTTGATAACCAAAGGAACTGGTGCTGGTTAAAAAGTCATTTGATGGCTCCCATCTTCTTAGCTGTTATGTCTGATTTTGATTTAAAATGGCAATGCACTCAAGCACAACAGGAAGGAGTCAATTAGACGGTGATCATGGTGAAGTGAGTATTTAACTTTTTAGTGTGCAAACTGTGACAGGCTTAAAGAATTTACACAGAATTGATCATGCTAGACCTCCAGATTTCTGTAAGCTGCTGCAGTGTAATTAAGTCATCTGAAATAAAGCACCTGGAAGGACCAATTGCTTAAAAGTGCCAGGTGATGTAACTGTGGTGCACTGTTCTCTCTTTACCCTGGAAGCCCAGTAAAGTTAATGTGGAGCACAGCTCCCTGTGGGCCCAGCATCAAGTGGGTCTGTGTGCCATAACACTCTTGTATTGATGCTACTTTCACTTATGGAAGATGCATAAATAAGATTGAGGCCCCTGTTCAACTAATAAGGAATGAAATTAATATCTGATAATATAGCTCTATTATTAAAATATTATGAATATTAACAAACCAAAATACCTCAGAAAGTCTGTCTTTTCTGTAATCATGTTTCTTAAATTCAGATATTAGCAACAGAGTTTGCAATACATTAAATAGTTATCTCCCAGACAGTCTGAATGCCAGAGAAATGTGTATTTTATTAGTGCAGTGAACTGTTTCACTTCACCTGCAGTTCAGACGAGACCTTGCCTTCAGGTCTTCAGGACTGAGATAATGCCAGTGTTCCTCAGATCCATTGCCAGTATGTCTCATGGTGGAGTGGGGTTGGAGGGCCCATGGGCCCGGTGATTAATGCAATGTCAATCCTGCGACCGGGTGTCTGCCAGCAACCTTACAATGCAACAAGACAGCTCAATCTCTGGGAGACTTTTCCTCCACTGAAGCATGCTGGAAGGAAAAAACCTTTCATTCCAAAAGTGTTTTGAACTCATTCAAAGTGCAGATGTTGTTTATATGTTGTGTTACAGGGAAAATATTTCTTTTTCCAAGTTTTCTAAACTTATTATTGAGGAGGAAAAAAAAGCCTGGGCAAGGTTCAAGTTTACTAAGTGCCAGATTCTTCAGACTTTGTAATTTAAATCATCAACCCATGTAAGTATTGGAAAGCTGGATGCTTTGTATCCTTTTTATCTCCTGCTCTATCTGTCAGGCACAAAGATTTCTGTGTGCCTGAGAAAGAAAGTGCTGCATCTCAGCATGGCATTTCAGAGAGAGAGGCAAAGAGGGATGTTTTCATTAGGCTCCCATTCTCTTGTTCTTACAGCATTTTCATTTTTGAGCTTGGGGCAAAACTCATAATAGGAATGCTTTCTATTTTTAGTCTTGAAGGCTTGTTTCTGCTATCACTGTTAGTAGTTACCCATGAGAAATGTGTTAAATGAAATCTCGGTTACTTCAGTAGACTTCTTAATCTGATTAATTGCTGAGTGAAGTAGATTTCACTTAGATACATATGTGTGTCTATGCTCCAGAGCCTTTTCTTCTGCTTCCATAGTACCCTGTCAATATTAGTCACTGACTCTGACCCAAGGCATCTGCTGTAGTTGTAAGCTACCAGACCTCCATTTTCATACCTTGAAGTTTAACAGGGCAATGCAAAA
>VZTJ01006418.1:360346-532987 GCA_013397795.1 Orthonyx spaldingii | reverse complement strand
AAAAAAAAAAAAAAGGCTGTTTCAATATTGATGCAAAATTGTATCTAGTTGATTGGAATGGCCTGTTGAAACTTAATTTTCAAAAGATAAATGCTATTGAGCAGAAAACAAAAAATGAAAGCCTGCTTCAATTCCATGGAGACATACTACCTTCTGCACAGAAGCCATGCTTCAAAGAAACATCACTGAACAGACAGGGCATAACGAATGAGTTTTCAGTCTTGTGTTTAAGAACCATAGTTCCATGAAGAGTTCTGTCCCTTTACATTATCCCAGCCCTGCTCTCAGTAGTAAATTTCTGATTTCCTCAGAGTCTTTTCTAATGCTTGTAAAATAATAGCTGAGAGATTCATAACCAATCTTTAACCCTTGCCTGTGAATTGTGTTGGCATTATTTGCTCTATTTTATAGATGAAGTGTTTAAGTGCAATATTTTCAAAAGTTCCAAATAATTTTGGGTGCCGAGCAGAAAATCTCTGATTTTTTGGAGCACGTCTGTTCAAGGCAGAGCTCCTAGTGACTACAGTGGCAGCTGAAGTCTGAGAATAGTTCTAGTTAGAAGGCACCATCTGATCCACCCCCCTGCTTAAAGCAGGGCCAATTTTGAAGTCATACCCAACTTTGAAATCAGATCAGGTCTTTCAGGGTCATATCTAGTCAAATCTGGAGTATTCCAGATGGAGATTTCCATATGAGTACTTAATACTTCTGTAAAATCAGACTCTGGAAACACAAACCCAAAGCACCCAGAAAAAGTCATCCTGCAGGTTGCTGTCATGGAGGAAGCATGGATAACACTGAAGGAACAATCTCCCTTGTCTTTCTGAGAGCTGAAAATCACATCTTGTGCTGCTGGTAGGTATTGTGTGGTGAAGTACATTTTTGGCTCATTTTTTGAGGCATCATCCTCAACATTGCAGCAGCTCAGTTTCTCATAAGCAGAAGACTGCACATATCTGCATTTAGTCCAATGCCCTGAAGGAAATGAGCCTCTGCTGACACTTAAGGGCTTTTAGCAAGTCCTTTGTGTCTTTGAACACTTGCAGACTGTACAGCCTTATACTTATCCCCTGTAATGGGGAATATGAGCTGTCTGTGGGTGACCAAGGTCAACTGAACTGCTGCCATCATCCTGAACACTATTGTGAGCCTTTGTGTTGGTTTTGCTCAGCCTCGTTTTTGGTAGTGGGGGTGCCACAGAGGTGGCTTCTGTGAGACGCTGTCAGAAACTTCCACCATGTCCGGCAGAGCCAACCCCTGATGGCTCTGAGGATGGACATGCTGCTGGCCAAAGCTGGGCCAATTAGAGATCGCGGTAATGCCTCTGTGATAACATATTTAAGAAGAAAATCAAAACAAAGGGGGGCACAGTTTTTTTCTAGTCAGAGAAGAGGATGAGGTGAGAACATGTGAAGGGAAAACAACATGGAGACACCAAGGTCAGTGAAGAAGGAGGGGCAGGAGGTGCTCCAGGCACTGGAGCAGAGATTCCTCTGCAGGCCATGGTGAGGACCATGGTGAAGCAGCTATGCCCCTGCAGCCCATGGGATCCAGGGGGATGCAGAGATCCACCCACAGCCCGTGGGGGAGGTGCCCATGCTGGAGTGGGCGGATGCCTGGAAGAGGCTGTGATCCCGTGGGAGACCTGGAGGAAAGAGGGGACCCCTGCTTCCAGGCTGGAGCAGCCTGTCCTTGGAGGACTGCACCCTGTGGAAGAGTGACCTACACTGCAGCAGTTTTGGGAGCACTGTTTGCCCCTAACAGTGGAGGGGAAATCACATTACAGCAGTTTTGGCAGGACTGCTGCTCATGAGATTTGGAGGCATGCTGGAGAAGTTCATGGAGAACTGTCTCCCGTGGGAGTGACCCCACGATCTCACAAGGGAAGTACTCCTCTCCCTGCACAGCGGAAGGAAAACTTGGGTGATGAACTGACCAAACCCCCATGCCCTGTCTCCCTGCACTGTCTATGGGAAGGAGGGAGGGGCTGGGGGAAGAAAAGGTGTTTTTTAAGGGCTTATTTTACTGCTCCTTATCCTCCTCTGATTTTGTTAATAATGATTCACTTTGTACTTCTAAGCCAAACCTTCTTTGCCCTTGGAGTGTTTTCTCATGGTCCTTATCTCAACGCATGAACCCATTGTTAAATTTTTTTCCCTCTCCTCTGCCCAGCTGTGGCAGGGGAGGGTGAGTGAGTGGCTTTAGTGGGTGCCTGGCGTTTGGCCAGTGTCAAACCACGACAGCCTTCCTTCCTGCAGGAGCAATGGTTTCCCATTTTGAGAGAGATGCTGTTGTAGAATATTTTAAGAGTTACCATGGCCTTGAAAAAAGTCATGGCCTTGTACAGATTCTCTACATTTCTTCATGTGTTTGTAGGTTCTGGTTGGCAGTGCCGAGGAAGAGATTAGAGAGCCGGGGAAGAAGGTAAAGGGAACACAGACTGTGATGAGCTAACTCACAAGTGTTTGAGTTTTTTCAAAGACTGCTTAACTAAAATGTATGAATGAACACACAATATTTTAGGTAATTTGCCTTTTTTTTTTCCTGTGGTAAATACATAGAAAAGAAAATGTGCCAGCCATGGCTGGGGAGCTGCATGATAATGGGAGGCATGCCCTTAGACTGGTTTCTCAGGGATTGTCTGCTGTGAGAGAGGACCTGGCTGCATTCCACAACAGACTGCTTGGGCATGAGGCTGCAAGGTGGAACTGTATGCTCCAGTGAGGTGGCACAGCCTCTCATGGTGACACTTCTCCAGTGTCACTGTCCACAAGACAGTGCTGTGGCTTCTCCCTCATAGTGCCCCAAGCTGGGTGGTGCAGGCTTTTCCAAGGCAGACAGGAGGCCAGGTGTGGTGCCTGAGGTCCCAGCAGGAGGGTACCCATTAGGATTACTGTGTTCAGGGAAGGAAATCTGGCAGGCCTGAAATACCAGTGGAAAGCTGACAGGGCCACCTGTACACCCTCCCATGGCAAAAGATTCCAGCTCTGGGGACCTCTTAGAGTGGTTTTTGAAAAAGAGGGTGTAGGAGCCTTGGCTGTTCTGATGTGTGCTGTGGTGGCTCCTTGAGTGCCAGGTACTTACAGGGCCTTGTGTGAGTGGGTGTCAGCCAGGGCAGAACTGCATCAGCAACTCTCACACCCTCAGCACTGGAGGCACCTCACAGCAACCTGTGGATGTTTCTGCACTACCATGAAGATGGATTTCCACTCTTAAATCCGTGGGATTCTGCAGTACACAAGGAATGGAAAATACCAACATTAACGGTCCTAAGGATAATCTAATCATAAAGAGTGGCAAAGAATGAAAAGTCAGGTGCCATTTATTCATAGAAGAGCTAAAAGTGGTAAGTATAAAGTAACTGCTCAGCAAAAGAATGTGAGTTTCATCTTATTTTTAAGATATCATTTAAAAAAATATCCCAAACCTTGAGCTTTCTGTTTGGAGAAAAGCAGACCTAATACAGAAGGGTGTGCTACAGAAGGCAGTGGTCCAAGAGCGCAGAAGAGATTTGAAAAATAATGTTCCAGGAAGCTTGGTCCAAAAGCATGTTCCAGCAAATGATTGCACTGAAATTAATCACAAAGGAAAGCTACAGGAGCCAGCTAGCACTTTAACATAAACTGGCATTACTTTTTTGGAATGACTGGAGCTGTGCTGATTTATACCAGCTGATGATCTGGTCCACAAACGTGTTCTTATTCCAACTTTAATTATTTCCCAGAGTGTAAGGTTGTCTATGTCTATCTCTGTTCATTTAAGATTTCCAGATGCTAGTCTGGAAGTATGCTTACAGCAAGCATTAAATTGGTCAGTTTGGATGGAGTACAGGCTTCCTGACATCCTCATTGCATACTTTTATTTCAACATACAAAATGAGCTGGTTGATTATAAGAATCTCTTTGTTTCTGGTATTGAAATTCTCAGTGAGCATAAATGAAAAGGGCCTATTCCCACAATCCACAAGGGCAGACTATGTTAATGGGAGTTACATGTGTATGTCAAACATATTTGTACATGAAGGTAGCTCCTTATATTTAGATTTGCAGTCCTAGGGAAAAAAACCAGCTCCCTGTTTATGAGCTACCAAAACCTTTGATTTCAAGCAATTTAAAGTGGCATTTCTCAAGTCCTGTCTTTATGAATACGCCCTCTGAGTCTTTCTCACTGCACCTGTACAAACAGCAACAAAGAGAAAACATGTGAGTGTGAAAAGGGCCTTGAGCTTCTCCCACCTACTTAATGAAACTTCCTTGCTTCTTTTGCAAGCAAATGAAAGACAATAAATTACACGAGATGCTTTTTCAATGGTAGCAGGAGTGATAGGAGTGTCCTCATTTGATGCTGTAGGGGATAAGGTTTATAAATGGTACCATAAAAAGTCCTTCTGGGTTGTGAAAGCTCACAGAGAATGAAGCAGCTCAGCCAGCTCTTTAAACCAAAGTGTGCTGTGCTTGTCATGTTGATCTGATTTGTCAGATGACAAAGAGCGTGCTTAAATTTTTGCAGCTCAACTAGTTATAGCAAAGCAACACAGATTTATACCAACTCAGATTCTGGACAGAAATCTCTGCATTTCCACTCCAGTTAGAAGGATTATCAGAAACGTTGCTTCTGCCTTTAATATTTGAGATAGCTGGCAGTCTTTTGAAGCAAGCAAACTTTAAACCAGATACAGATCATTCAATTAGATGCAGTTTGGATTACACCTTTGGACACCAGAAAAGAACTGGTTGTACCAGATCTAGACATCTTGACTCGACTAATTTAAACCAGGTAAAACCAGGTAGTTCTAGATGAAAGTGAAACTACCATTTTCAGCTTCAAATATGCAGTTCACTGAACTGGGAAACCCATGAGCTTGTTTGTAGTAGTGAGCTGGAATTTCTGAACGACAAAGGTGCAGCTTTTCTCTGGTGCCTCAACTGAAATCAAGGGAAGCGATCTAGACTTAGCTGGATGATTACCCAGCTCAGAAATAACCTATTCAAAATAAGCAGACGTCCTACAGAGAATGGAAAAAGAGAGTAATGTTCAGCTAACAGGATTAAGTCTTAGAGGTCAGGAGGTGTATGGATCAAATAAGAATTGCCAAAAGACAAACTTGGATTTTTCAAACACAGCTAAATCAAATAGCGTTTTTTTTTTTTAGCCACACAAACAAAAAGATGATTTATAAGCACTGCTCAGCGAAGATGGTGAAGTTGAGGATAATACAGATATGGCCCCAAGATGAATATTTTGGCTCAGATTTCAACAGGGATGATGATGTTAAACAAGGCTGTGTGGCTAATGGGAATATGTGAATGGAAATGGAATTAACCACATCTAAGGTGGATGCCAAAATCTGAAGAGATTAATGTGACTGAGTCAGCTTGCAGTGGAGGCACATCCTGGAAAAAAGAACTAGTTAAAGACACTGCAAGTCTGCTAACAATGATTTTGAATGTGTTTATTGGAGATGAAAGCTCTTTCTTGAAACAGTAAGCATTGGATCTAATTTAAGCAAAAAAGAACAGTCCCGGCAATCACAGGTCTGGCTTCAAGAATAAGTGAAATTTCAGAATATGTGTTGGATATAAGCAAATAAGGACATGAAGATAAAAATGAAATGACAAGAGTAGATCATGTCTGAATAACTTGAAAAATTATTTTTATTTTTAAGAGAATGAGGTACAACTCAGTTACCAGGAAAGCACTGACTCAGTGCTGCATAGGAAATTGCTCATTAAGCTCAAGAAAATTTCAATTAGCAGAAGAATTGTGAGGTGGAAAAAAATGAAAGATCATGTTGAAAGGAAAAATATCAAACTGAAAGGAAGTTACCAGTGGAGTTATTCCAAGATGTGTCTAGGGACTGATCCTATTTAACATTTTTAACAACTTTGGCAGAAAAAGTAGTTCTGTGCTCATGAAATTTTCTGATAATGCAATATGTAGTGTGAATGTGGAGGAGGACAGTATACAGGAAGAATTGGATAAGTTTCAGGACTGGAATAATAGAAATAGGATGAATTTAAGTAACCCAAAAGGTGAGGTCAGGCACTTTAGGACTCATAGTTTTTCCCTAAGCAGGAAGCTTTGAAAAAAAAGACTTGGGAATGGACTATTTGATTACCAGATGACACAATATGTGATGTGTCCATGGAAAACATAAATGTGGTCAGATATATCAGGTGGGGAAGCTACAGCAAAGATAAGTGTGGGTGCCATTTTGTGACACAGATTACTTCAAATGGAAACAGGGAGGCTTCTACCCAGGAGAGTCCTACATTTCTGGAACATCCATCCATAAACCTGAATATACTCTTAAGACAGAATCTTACTAGTTGATGGAAGCTGGTACAGCAAGGTGACTGGAGATGAAGGCAGCAGTCCAGGACAGCTCTTCCTGGGTCTGATTGCCTTTACAGTTCATGCACAGCTCAGACACTCAGCTTGGTAGAGTCTCCCACAGACTAGCATGAGCTTGAATCCTAATTTTGATGAAAAGTAAGCCCAGATTTGTAAGAAATATCAGTAGCTGTTAATTTCTTGACTAGCTCAACCTCCAAATGCATTCTTATCTCTGCAGGGGCAAATGATCCCCATGAATGCTGTATCTCTTGTAACAACTACTGTTAGGTAGTGAGTCTTGATTTTCAGCTTTCAGCTTGACTTTTAGCTTTCAGCTCCAACAGTGCATCTGGCAGCAGTTAGCAAATATTATTAAATCACATTTTTTCTTTTTTTATAGGTAATTTTCCCAATATTTATCCCAAAACATGCTGAATATATTCTATAGAATCTTAATCTCTATGATTTTCATGTAGTATTATCAAAATATGAGACATATTTTCAGTAGCTGGGCTTTTCAACTGGTTGCCACCATTTCTGCTCTGTTTAGAGGCCTCTGCAGCTCTGGCCCACAGGTGTGCAGAGGCCAATGGGAAGGGTCTGTGTCCTGTCATGTACTTCAGATGCTTGGGAGAGTCTTGTTTTCTAGAACTGTGATTTCTCTGCAGCTCATAATCAAGACAAAAGAACCTTCTATTTGATAAGGACTCTCTATTTAGCTGTGAGGAAGTGCTCAGATGAAGGTTTCAGCTGTGCTACACTTAGTGTAGGTAGGACTTCTCCATGAACCTATTATCTTATTATTTAGATACTGGATGGGCATGCTTCCAGTAGATGACTGGATGTTCACATTTTTTATTTGCTAAAGATTTCTTTGACCTTGGTGAAAACCGAAAGAGAGGAAATAGCATTCGAGGAGGCAGAACTTAAAATGAAAAACACATGAAACAAGAACTCCCTGAGGAACGGAGGAATGGAGCACTGGCCGAACTTGGGGGTGTTTGCTGTTCAGCAGTCTTGCCAGGACATATGCGGAGCAATAGTTGAACTTTAAATTCTCTGTGTGCAAAGGAAAAGAAGAAATGCCAAACAAACAAAAAAGTTTAACAATGGAGGTTGCATCCCTGAGATGCAAACCTCTTCTTCTTTTAATAACAATGAAAAAAAAGTGCGTTGTTTGGTGAATTCATCAATGGATGTTGCTAGCTTCACATATGTCTTTCATTTTAAGATACCAAATTAAGTCACAATGGATTTCTACTGTCACCTTTTTTATAAGAGAGAGCCTGCTTAGTGAAAGACATGTATTTGTGACTAATTTAAGGTATAGAAGATTCGTTACAGTGGCCCACACCTGTCACAACCAGTGATTTATACATGTACTGACTTGCAATGTTTGCCTATGGCCAGCTTAAAATTACAGATCTGGTACACATAGACTACACAGTTACAATACCAAAATATCCACAGAAAAAAATTTGAATTTTCTACATACCGCAGTCCAAAGAACTTTACAGAGCAGGAGCTTCAGCTCACATCATGTTTTTGTACAGGCATGTACTTGAGATTCATCTTGTCTGGAATATAAGGCTTATTTAATAAGAGGGAAAAATAGAAATATTTTGCTGATTGGAACAGTGAATATGGTTCTGATTTGCTGCTAACAGAGACTCATCCTTCTCAGGCTTAAACCAACTTCAAATCAGGAATGACAAGTGACAGAAAAACCCTTTTAAAATCTCTGGCAGAGCACCCGGAACATGGCTCATGAGATTGCAGCAGTATAACGGTGACAGGGTACAGCCGATCTGTTCCTTGCTGCTGATTCATGCCCCACAAAAGACTGTCTGCAGAAGGCAGCTTAGGAACTGCTGATCTCGATCGTAAATAGTGTCTGTGTATGTTCTTGAAACAAAACCTTTACCCCTTCTGAGAATAATTTTAACCTTAATCAATAATTACCTTAAATAATTCTGTGACTTAATTTAATAATCCTCTGTAAATAACTTTAAATTTTACTTTCTCCAGCCTGAATAGTTAAGTTTGGCCTCCAGTGTTCTTAGCAGGCTCTAGAGGTGTTCACCCTTGGCTGTTTTCTATCCTATTGGGAGGTAGACCTGTGGGTCTCATACTGGTGATAACATGTCCAGCAGGGCCAGGACTGGAGTGGACATGGGATGTGTAGCCTGACACTGCTGACAACAACCAGGCTAACATCAGGTCCTACGCTGAAGGGCTGTAGCACCATTAATACCCATTAATGATAAATCCTTGCATGATGCAACAAAAACCAATCACAACTCATTTCTTTGGGCTAGAGGAGAAGAATGCAGATGTTCTATTCCTTTTTCCTGCCCCAGCCTCCCTGTTCCCTTCAGACTGTGAATTCTGCAGACACCCTGGAACACATTACCCTATTCAGTGGGCAATTTTTTGCCTGCCTGGAGACCCACCATCACCAAGCAAAGACAGAAAGCCATTGCTAGCAGCATTTCCCTGAATTCATATTTCTAGAGGGGTGTAATACTACACACTCGTCACCTTGAAGAAGAAGGTATAAAATAAAACACTGCATGCAAGTAAATAAACAAAACAGAATAGAAAAAACCAGTGTTTTCCCCTAAAAAAAGGTAATTCCCTGTTGTAAAATTTTTTTCTTATGGAGATCAAATAAACAGTATTTTAAGCAAGCTGTATGGGACTGAATAGACATACAGAATATCCTTGGTTGACTCAGTGTGCAGTTCTGGCTTGCATAACTTCCATGATCTGTCCTTTCTGCTTTTTCCATTCCCCTCTCCATTGTCTTCACCCCTGCTTCATGAACCTGCAAGGCTCTGGAGACTGGGGCTTCCTTGATTTTTCTGCAGTAGCAAACTCTTATTTTCTTACTCTTCCATCACCTTTCTAGATGCAGGGTCAAAAGGGAGGAATGCTTAAGGTCTCTGGCAGTTTATTTAGTTCACTCTTAATGGGCAAAATATATGTGTGAATAATTTTTCTGGATTCAGACAATTACCTGTACATCATTTGCAGTTTTCTTGTTGATATGATATGTGTATAACATTTAGGTTTTTAGGCAGTTACATCATGCTATTTGATATATATATATATATATATATATAGAGCATCTGCAATGTAATTAATAAACCAAGCTGTGGCATCTCACATACCACTCTACTGAATTTCAAGATACAGACTTGTCTTTTAAAGCATTGTTTACTTTTGTCTGCATAAGACTTAAGAAAAACCTCCTATGATTCTAGATATTAGATATTATTACAAAACTTAAATGTGAGTTAACATGAAACAACACTAAGTCTGTATCCACAGTAAAATCTCAGCTAAATAAAGCAAAAGCAAAACATATTTTACCATAACTAAAAGTTTCAAATTAAGGAATATTGGATATCTTGTTTGACTGAATGAGGCTGAAAGCCAGAGACGACTTTCATTTGGATTTTTTCTTTTGTGTGTCTTCGAAATGTTCTTATTATTGAATATCATATGTCTTGCTGCGTTTCTAAATTCATGCACATTTCCTGCTAAGAGCATATGGAAAAGAGTAGATGGTTCAGAGTGAAATCTGGATGACATAATAAACCGTGAGAGAGAAACTCAAAGGATTAATACAGATCCAAAGACTGAAACTATGTCTACTGTTAAGCGCATACCACCATTTTTTTTTTATAGCACAGACATTTATGAGGTAAAAATAGGAAAACACAAAAATCAGACCATTACAGAATGATAGGATTTTGTATATGAGTATTCTGGATGCAGTGGAAATTTAGAAATGACAATTCTTTAACATGTCCTCATTTTAGTCAACAGTAAGAGTGGACAGAGCCTGTGTAAATTTCAAGTGTGATTGTCGTCCATTATCTTCTTGTTTTTTAGGGTCTGGCTTCCTCTCTGCAAATGGAAAACTATGAGTGCTCTCCCTCATTTAGGCAGGCAATGTGCACAGATGTGCTGCTGATGGCAATTTCAGGCAGGCTTGTGAACACTGCAGCCATTAGCATGGGATACCAATAGATTGATAAGCGGTGGTGTTACTTCTCATTACATTCATGCCTAGAAATACATTTCTGGACAGGTCCTCAGCTAGGACAAAGTTTTATATTTAAATATCTGATTTCCATAGAGGTGTAGAGCTTAAAGGAAGGGGCCACAGCTCATCTCTCTGACTGTCTGTGCAGAGTTGGGCTCTGCCAGGGGCTGACAGATTCACCACTCAGCCTTCCTTGGCTAGCCACACACTAAGGATGCCATCCTGTCACCTGGGGCTATGGCCAGGCTCTCTTCAGAAATGTGTAGCATTCAACCTACCCTGGTACAGCTATGCTTACGTCTACTCTTAATCTGACACACTGATCACTCCCATGTCTGTTTTCTGTGACGATACAGGAAAACCACAGAGGATTACTCTCAACAAACTAAGGATATTCCCAAACTATTCTGCAAGATCCTTACCAGTCACCTTTAGTACCTTAGACTGTGCATGTAAAGAATGCAGTTTTTGAGACCAGTTTTAGGGTCCTCTCTTCACATGCAGTGGCTCACCATCAGGAGATGCCTGCTGCTCTCAGTAACTGTCCAAGAAGTATAGGGCTAGGAGCTTTGGCCTAATCCAAACCATTCATCTCACTTTCAAATTCCTTAACTAGAAAACATGAACCTCACTGCAAGGCTTCCTAAAATTGCAATATGTATTGAACTGAATTAAAATCTGCTCTAAACCCAGCTTTTGAATAATGTACTTTTAAATTTCCTTACTGAGATGATTCTCAGAGTAGTGAAGGCACCTTGTGGCTATGTGTCCTGGAAGAGGACAATAGTACCCACTGAGAAACCAGTGTCTATTTTTTCTGAAAGGCAGATCAAAGAGTGCAAGCCCTGATAGGAAATGCAATAAGGATTTTCTAAGACAAGGTCCTTCCTCAGCTGAAGACAGAACGGGGCTTGGAGAAGACATGATGTGACTTCTTTCCAAGCTGAGCTGAGGAAGCTGCCTGGGAGGTTGTTGTGGGAAAGGCCCAAGGGAGATCAGGAAGGCAAGGAAGAGGTAAACATTTGTCTGGATCTGGTCTGTCAGGAGCTTGAGGATTAAGGGATTAAGATTTGCATGTACAGAGTAAGCAGAAGAAGAAAAAGCCTTGAGATACACAAAACAATTTTGCAATCTGAGTCCTTATATGCAAGTACTAGGACAGTGTGGCAGCATCTGATCACTTCCTAAGTCCAGCTAGGGAAGAGCTCAGGGGTATATGAGCAAAGGTATACTTAGTTTGGAGAGGGAAGAGAGGTATTGATATGCCCCTGGTGTCCCTGCCCATGGCAGGAGTTTGAAACAAGATGATTTTTAGAGTCCCTTCCGACCCAAACTATTCTATGATTCTATTTGAAAGAAGGCTTTAACTCTTTGTCAGGAAGGCTTTAAAGCCTCCTATAACCATTGCAGATGAAATGGACATGTAATGTACTGCACGAGGAGAGCACAGCATGGGTAAGGAGGAAAGCTGAGGCCACACGTTGAAAATGAGTTTATGCTCTGTACAAGCAAACTCAAATCTGCTCTCTAACAATAATGAATGGATATTCACTCAGTTTCCTCTATCTTATATGCTTTAACACATCTCATCATACCACTAGGGAAAAAAAATACTGATATATCTATTTCATACTGTTGGTCATAAAGTAAGTGGGGTTCAACATCTCCTCGCTGTAAGAAAGCAGTTCAACCTCTGCTGCAAAAATGAGAGACTGAGATTTTTCAAGTATTTAACTATCCACTTTTTAAAATGAGAACCAACCAGATGTCTTCTGTAATAAGTGCCTTTCTTTCTGTGCACATTCCAGGCTAAGGATAATAAGGCTTCTTACAAGGGAAGGCACTAACAGGAAGAACTTGAAGCTATTACAAATAACATAGAGGAAAATTTCCCCAGGCAGCTGATCTAATTTTGATTTTCAAAAAAATCTGTGTTCAGTATGAAACTGCTTGTAATTGTAGTCCTAGTAATCTTTTTCACAAGTTACTGAAATGAGTTTTTAGTCACATCATGGTGAAGTTGGAAATAAAGACATTGGAAAAAAGGGAAAGAAAGATCATTCTTATCTGGCTCCCTTCTTAGAGTGTCTCAGATTTTAACACAGCAGCAATAAAATTATTCTATTATTTCCTGCTGGTCGGCAAAAGGAAGCTGTCCTGCCAAATCTGTTTCCTGGCCATAAGAAAATACTGGTATAGTAACACATTCAAGTTTGCACAAGTGAGGAGTGATTGGTATTAATCTTTTGCAGCTCACTAATGTTGCCCAAATCCATGTATTTATGGAGTTGAAGTATAGACAAAAAATGTTTAAAGTTTGTATGTCCTAATTTCCAGTCGATATTCCAGAATATAATTATCCATTATTTTAACCTCTATTCTTTGCACTAGTGTTATATCAGCATGGACTAAGTCCCCACTGCACCAAAATGTCTGTTTTCTTAAGTGGTCATTTTGCATGAGGAGGGTCTAAAGGGTTGTATTCTTAAAATTGTTTATCTGTGCTGATTACAGAAGAGAAACAAAAAATATCCATAAAATCAGAAGTTAATCTTAGCCAGGAAACAAGTAATATTGAGTCACTAAACCTGGCAAAGGTGGCTGTTTAACAGAAGCTGTTCTGAGTCAATTCCTGTATATACTCCACTTAAGCATAGCCATGGCATTTAATTTAGGTACAAGTGCCAAATTAAAAATTTAATTGACTTTTCTTTTACACTAAGTTGTCTTAAATTTGGCCATATGTTGCTATAGGTACTGCTATAGATACTACTAGATCAGGTATAAAACTCAGACAGTGCTATTTTCTGTGGGAAAGGAGTGCCATTTCAAAGCTATTCTTTCTGCTGCAATAAAAAATAATAACACCAAAAAACGTCCACATGGAGAACTTAGAGAATTTTTGTTTCTTTTCTACATCCAGGGGTGGGAAGTCATACAATATTTGGTTAACTGTCATTGTAAAAATGTGTTCAGGAACATAATTTTCTATCAGGCAATAGATTTTTTAATTTCTATTTTGATGTTTTACTCTTATATGTGTAAAATAGTTCTGAGAATCAGCCCTACTAAACCTTTCAGTCCTCTGTCATCCTACTAATGCATCACAGAGAAGTTACTCTCAGCTTTCACTGAAGCCATTGTATTTCTAATCCACTTCAGTCTGGGAAAATAACACCCTGCTTTAATTACGAGAGCAACAAATGTAAACTAACTCCAGAGAAGAGCTAAACTCTTTCTCCCTCTGAAGATTCATATGCTGAGTGATGTGCAGCAGAAATCCCTTATACCTGTCCTGGACGATATGTTAGCACTGACTTGCTATAAGAGGATGAGAGTCTGGTGTTATGGGTGCAACACTATTGAGGTTTGCTGGGATTTACATCCACAGCCCCGAGAGGAGACTCTTGTTCCTGGTTTCCTCAATGCTTCTCAGCTGCTATCAAAGAGAATAAATTTTGCTAATTTGACATCTCAGTGGTGCAAAAAAAAGGAGATTTTTTGAAAACTTTGTCCACAGGTTTCATCCTGTTTCTGCAATTTATATTTGCTTTCCCTGAAGATCTCACAGTTTTACATACAAAACACTACTCCTGGAATATCTTTGGGGGACAGGAAAGGGTATACATGTTTATTAATTCTCTGAATCCCTATTTGACATGGGGTAGCTGCATATTTTGTGAGTTAAGAAGCTGAAAAACTAGGACACCTAGTAAGGAAAGCTTAAGCAGACTTTAGAGAGGCAGAACACAAAGAGAGCATAGCTGGGCCTCTGAAAATGCACTTCCTAATCTTAAAAAACAAACACGCAGAAGTGGTCATGATAGCTGTTTCATGTTGCTCCTGCAAGATGTTTCCAGAGATTGTGGTTTCTTTTAGCCCCGTGAGTTTGGTCCAGAAGCTTTACAGGCAGCAAGGGCTGCAAACTGAAGCTGGCACAGACCATGACAGGTCACTGGTTAGGGATCAGAGTGCAACAAGGGGCACTCTGTGGATGTGGAAGTGGGTGTTTCTTGGCGTATTTACAGATACCACTCTCAGGTGTGGCCCCACTCATCAGAGATGGATGCTGTCTGAGGAGGCAATTCAGGAAGGAAGCCTGAAAGCATGTGGGTGTGAGTCCTGCCCCAGGGAATAAGGGGAATTGTTTATTTCAGCAGCAGGAAAAGAGTTGGCTCTAGGCATTTATTTCCAACAAATAGATTATTCACTAAACACACGATTTTCGTTGGCCTGAAAATATGCTTGAATCAAAACCACATCTATAGAGCTGTTTAAGCTGGGTTTTTTTGTGGGGTTTTTTTTTGCTGTCCTCGGAGGTAGATATGTATAAATTTATTTCGTCAGGTCTAGGTGTGAGTTTGTGGATACAGATGGCCTCCACAGTCACCCAGCGATCCGAACATTCATCAAATCTGTGCAAAAGTTTGCTTCAGCTCTCTTTTCTGCCTGAGGAGATTTGAGCGTATCAGTCCCTGTAATGGACTCCCCAACCCTGTAATGAACTCTACCACCACGCTCTAGGGCAGAGATTTCTAGAGCACATACCACCCATAGTGCACAGGTGGCTTCAGATGGACAGGAGCAGAATCTAGTCCAAAAATACATCCCCAGAGAAAGCATTTTCAGGATATGTACACTAAAAAAATCTCTGAGAGGAAGGGGCAAATCTCTCTTCCTGCTATGGGCTAGTTTCACACTTGCTGGTCAAGAGAGGATGGTTGTGGCTGTTGGGTGTTCACCAAAAGAGGGAAGCCATTGTAGTCCGGGCCTTGTGCTGGTGGGTTTTTTAAGCTGTACAAAATGAAATGGTGGCATTGGGACCAGCATGAGTGTTCCTCTCTGGTTTGGAAGCCAGGTGCCCTGCTGGGACAGCAAGTCCTGTCCTCCACATATGGGGAGGATGCAGAGATATAAGTGACGAGAAAGAAGAAGGTTTCTGCTCCGTCGACTCCATTACAGCTCTGTAGACTTCTTCAGTTCTTTTCATGGATTTCTATTTCCTATAGATGCCTATTTTTGGTTGAGGGAGTTCAAATTAAGGAAAACTTTTGTTTTAGTTCTTAGTTTGAACTGTCTAGTCTGGGGGGCTGTATTGAAATCCATTTGCCTCCATGGTCAAACTGAAAAAAAAATAAAAATTATACCCCTAATCACTGTATGAATTTATTTCCACTCAATGAGCCTTACCCAGACATTTTTGTGCCCAGTTGTGCTGAGCCAGCAATCAACTGACTGAGCTTGTGTAACAGTATTTTTCCGTAAGCTTGTAAGATCCGTGTCCCTTGGTTTTTGGCGGCTGGATTTTCTTGGCTGGATGTTAAGGTATTGTTAAGTGCTGCCTTACTGTTTCTTTCAGAGTTTGCTGACATAACTGGTCCTGGTGTCACCAGAGAGATGCAAGCCTAAGTCTCCTCATTTTAAAAGAGGCAAAAAGTTTCAAACGTAGTCTTTCGACCTTTAAAACAAACTACAAAGACAGTCTGTTTCCTAAGGCTTTTTGGGAAGAATTGAGGGAATAAATGGGACAGGATATATTTTACTGCTTTGAATTACTAGCTGGCTAAGTTAATTTAATTTAGTTTTGCGTGAGCTCTGCTGTGTTGGACTTGTATTTTAAATAACTGGTAATGTGCCAAAAGCTATGGATAGCCATTGTCCTTTGTATTTTAATTGTACTAAATAAAATGAGAACAATGGGAGAGAAAAAAAACCCTAGAGGTGGGTCATAAATAAGCATTATTTAGTTTCTAACAGACATGTTTTATTTTCCCAGTTATAATGGAAGACATAAACAAGGCATTTAAGCATGTCCTGAACAACTGAGAAACAAATAACCCTGTGTCCGTTACCATCTGAAACAAAGACTTTTAAATTTTTTTCCTGAACAACTAATAAAAATTAATCTTTACTGTTCAAATTATATTTATTTTGTTAATAGGATAGACAAAAGAACGAATGAGAAATTAACAGGACCTTTAATGGAAACTGTTGATATGTGACATCTGGTCAGTTGAACACAGAGTTATGCTTTAAGCCAGAGAGAATCTAGAATGATCATACTACATTTGACACTATCCAGAAAACGGAGAAAAAGCTTGGTAAGTTGTCAAAGGAGAACTTGGTTTTGAAATTTTACATTGAGCCAAAAAGTTTCTCATTATTTGTATAATGCCATGACTGTGGTAAAACAGCACCATTAATTTCATTTATGCTTTGCACCAAAATCCAAATAGGTTGCCGGGGTTGGTTTTAATTGTTTTCTGGAGGAGAAAATACTGACACTTCCACCTGTCAATACTGCCATGTTGCTGACAAATTTCATCTGCTCCCCTCTACCTAATTGCTCTCCCAGCAGCCTAAGAGCCTAGATGCAGCATAGGATGCTCCATGTCCCTTGCATGTACTGCAACTCACAGCCAACTTGCCCTGACCTCTGTGGAAACCCTGCCAAGTCTGACAACAGCCTGCAGTATTGGCATCTTATCCTGTGTTTGTTGTACTTCTTTTTGTCAGTAATTTTTTATTCCCAAATCTTCTACTTCATTGAATCCCATCCAAGAGGGTATGATTTCATGGGGGTTGGTTTTGCTGCATTGGCATGTGTATTGGTTACTTGTTCATCTATAGAGGACGGTGTCTAGAAATCCACATCTAGTACCTCTGAGGAACCTCTTTGCACTTCCCTAGTTATTCCCTGTAGCGAACTCTCACATTATTTGTGAGCTCAAAATATTTGTGAATAAAATACAAGGACAAGCAACCTATTGTATGGCAGGAAATACAAAGTCTGCAGAAATGCCCTCAAGTTTTCTGTTGGTTCTTTTCATCAGGAGCACCTGTATATGGCTAAACAGCATATAAGTCTTGTACTATTTGCATTTTACCCCCAAAGTCTTCTAATGAGTCTGCGCTTTATTTTTATAAACATTTTATAAGCTGCCTGGAGGCTTATATGTGCTGGCAGACATAATTTTTGGTTAAACTCATCTCACGTTTCATTAAAAAGGAAAAAAATAATTTCCCCATTGATATCCCAAGAATGAATTTTCATCTTTGTTACATGGCTCATCAAACAAATGGTTCCAATTCTTTAGATTTAATGCTAGACAGATGTTGTGTTAGACAGATATTACCACACTTTTTGGAATTCTACATGATAGAGGATATATTTTTGGAGGCTGTGCTGCACATCAGACAAAAACCTTATCCAAAAAGATATAAAATAACATTTGTGAAATCTTAGTATTTCAAAACCAGAAATGCTATTGCACACTTTTGGCCAAAGTCAAATGAGAAGGCAAGCAGCACACTGGAGCAGTTGGGATACAAGTTCCTTGTTATGAGCTCAGGACTGCAAGTTGATTAGCACTCTGGCCCCAGTCCAGAAAAGCAGTTAGACTGAGAAAGTCTGTAGGAGTTGGGTGTTTAATTCCTACAGACTTATTTTGAAAGTCTTAGCCTTAAGCATTGACTTTCATAGGTGTATTCACATGTCTAAATTAAGCAGGATGCTGGAAGGGAACTTGAGGACTTATCACCATGTTGCTACAAGTCCCATTCACCAGACTCCTCTTGGAGTGGGGAGAACCAGTGGTGCTGGACACTGCTGACGTTTTCCTGGGAAGCAGAAAATCTCTTCAGGTTCAGTGAAGAGCACTCCATGGCATTGTGAAAGAAGCAGAGAAGCTGGAAAACCAGGCTGGTGAAAAGAGGGAAGAAGCACTGCCCAGAGCCAGGACTCCCCCTTGGAACTGCACGGAGACCCCTGCTTGTCTTGGTATGGTTTTGAGGAAAGTATTTTAGCTTCTAAAGCTCACACGCAGTCCCCAAGAGAACAATGTAATTTCTTATATCTAACTCTTTTTTGGTCTTCAATCATCCTTATTTATGCTGTTTTTAATTTCTGTTTCCTTACATGGATGAACCCATGAAACCTGATGTTTTCCAAACTACAATCTTTTGCCCCCACATGCCATGTGGTGACCAGTCCTCAAGGAAACAGGACATTTGCAGCAAACATTGGTTTGTTTGATGGGTAGAGATAAAGTCAGCATTGGTTAAGGTTCTGTCTGGTCATGAGCTATAGTTCTGCACATGGCAGTAAGTCTTCTCCTATTTGTGCTTGTAGATGTACCCTGAGGGCACAGGGCAAGTGCTTCTTTTTTGGTGCACTGCAATTCATGCAGTGCTGTGGGACCTTTTAATGGTTTCCTACTTTTCAGCTGGAAATATATCCCTAGAGGGTATGTCTAGAGGAGGTAGCTGGGTTCTCACTGTGTTATGTTGTGCTCCACTGAAGCGAACGTATTTTTCGTCTCCCCAGGACTAATTAGATATAATTCTGAGCTAGCAGAGATGCATAGCTTCAAACACATGATTTAGACCTTTCACAGGTAGCACAGGTATCTCTACATGGTGCTTGAGTTACGCCAGTGAGACATATTCTGAAATCCTAAGCAATCCTTTTAAAGAAATTCAAAGCAAGGAAACTACAGAATGTAAATAGCATAAAGGGCTGCATGTAGCTGTTGAATTTTGTCTAGATAATTGGATCCATAACCAGTTCAATTTTAATAAACTAACATCTATTTTTGCATTAGTCTCTTTGTGGCTTACAAAATCTGTTCTAAGCTTCAAGATCTGTCTTTGAGAAACTGAAAATTAAATAAGAAATACCCACAGGAAACTTGCACGTTTTTTCTAACATCTTAATTAAATCCCTCAGGTTGAGGAAAATTAATTGAAGATTTTTACCACTTTCCCCACTAACTTTTCCTACTCCAGGGATTGAAATAAATGGAGTTTACAAATTCATCCACTGTTCTGCTTTAAAACTTCATGAAACTTTGCTTTTTAGTAGGAAGTTAATTAGGAATAGTTATTATTATACCTTTAATGTGGGTAAGACTCCTGAGGCACTGTAAACATTAATTAAGCCCCATAGTACCCTCTGAAGTAGATAGTACTTACCCACAGTTGACAGAAAATAAAGCCTCCCCTCCCCACTTAAACTCTACCCCAATATCAGCAAGCCAACTATAAATATGCTTTTAAAAAGAGGGAAAAGAGCATTACAAAATATTTCCTATGCTTTCATTTTGCCTGAAGACAATTTCGGAAGGCCACAGAGTTAGGATATTAGGTACAGTGCTATTTGCAACCTACTGTTATTTAGGTTCTTACCATTCAAAAATTTGTTACCTGTTACATGAAATTTTGAGTGTTTATATAAAATACAGCCATATTAAAAAAAAAAAAAAAAATCGGATGTTCTTCAGTTCACCTGACAAAGAAATTACTTTGGATAGTCCAGACATTTTTGATTAAGCTCAATGTTTCTGGGAATTTAATGTTTTTGGACAATTCAGGGATGCTTTGAAGACCTGAGTATGACACTACCACATGTCTCTTCTACTAATATACTTCAGTAGAAACAAGGATTTAAAAGCTTAATATATTTGCATTACAAGAATATTGTACTGGAATACTGGTACAACTCTCGTAGCATGAAACAGCAGACAAATCACAATGGCTCTAAGACTTTCACATGGTTCTGGTATATGAAAGCCACTAATGTCAGCTGCAGCTTGCAGGGCTGTTGCTTGTGGGCTTTAGGGAACATCAAATAGTGCAGCTGGTGCCTTTGGGTGTTGCAAACTACCACATTATCAGCTGCAGTGCTGTGTTCCCTGATGTGGAAAACAGATCCAGAAATGAGTAATCATTTTAAACTCCCACTTTTCCCATCCCATAAGTTTGTGACAGCACAAGTCTGCTTCCCATGGGAAAAATAAAGATAAGTTCATGTTTTGACTGAATTGTTTTCAAAACAGACAGTCAGAGTTCCGTCCAATCAGCCCTAGGGGGCGGATGGCTTTGGCCACTCCCAGTGAGTGGTCATTTTGTATATAAAAGCTGAATTTAATAAATAAATTAATCTCTTTTACCATTTGATCTCAACCTCTTCTTGTTTTGACATTGGCTCAACAGTGACATAAGTTACTCTCCTTAAATTTCACTGATTTTTTGTATCTTTTTGCCATAGCAGATTACAAATCATCTGTTAAAATGCCTGGTATACCTATGTGCTTCAGGTAAGTGCCTTTGCTCCTCACAGAATTGACAGATGGTTCTCGTGTTCTTTTAGGAGTTCTGTGGCTTCAAACACCAAACTGACCAGGCACAGCAGGCCTGATCCAAACTCCATCAACATAAAAGGAAAGACTTCTTTTGCCTTTAGTGCCCATCTTCTGTTTTGCAAATAGTTTTGCATCTAGACTTGCAGCTAAACTGGCAAATCAAACAGGACTTTTATCCCCATAGGAAAACACCCTGACCCCCAAATCTTTCCTCCCAAAGGGGGTGTCCACATGCATGCTGCCAGCTGTGCAGACCCTTGACAACTTTACTCATGTTCCAGGAACAGCTTGGACCAAAGCCAGCTGGGACCTCTTCTTCTGGGAATCACTGCAAGCTGCGCCCCAGTCTCTGCTTGACTCTATTCAGTTTAATGCGATGTGCGCTGCATGGCGAGTGAATATAGACACAATAAGCACAGCATCTGTCAGATACTGAAATCTAGGTGTGAGTGAGGAAGAGGAGATCACAGCAAGATCACTTCCTGGACCATTGGTAGAGTTGGGTACCTGGTCCCAGGAACAGCCCTTGCTGTAAAGCGTAAAGGGTTATTTCATATTTCATCTGACACACTGGGGTTTTAAGAACACTTACACAAAAACTGCAAATAATTCCAGCAGAACCACATCAATGAGTGAAGGCATTAGAATTTAGATCAGATTTTTTGTTATTTAAAGGATGCAGGCCCAAACCTCCCACCTCTGGCTATATTCCACCAGTTATTTCACAGATCTGCTTCATACTACACTGCAGCAATAAGAAAAGTAAGTGTGTGGGCAGGTTAGTAAAAGTAATTAAGTGTAGCCAAGTGATAAGTGGGAAATGGCTTGCATGGAATGATTCAAGTTAGTTTTAACATATCAATAATAAAAAAATGATGTGCCTGCCTTCAATTATTTATTTCATTATATCACACTTACTTGTACAAATTATACATTTTACTCAAATATCATGAGTTTGGCCAAGATTCTCTGAAGATTATGGGAATACAATAATAACCACAAATTCATCAGATCAAAGGTCCAGAAGCCTGTATCTAAGCCTGTGAACTAGAAGAAGCTTAAGAGAAAGCATAGGAACAGGACAAGCATATGATGACACTACCCTGGCACAGCCTTGCAACTTCAGTGATTTGTGGTGCAGGTGCTTCCAGAGACAGCAGTAGTGGCTTCTGTTTCATAGCCCAAGATGGATTTTTCCATTCATGAATTCATCCAATTTCTTTATGAACTTTTGTAAAATGCTATGATCTGCAATGGCCCATAGTTGTAAGTGAATGAAGACCATCTCTTTTCATTCAATTTGAATTTACCACCTAGCTTCACCTGGTCCTTTTTGTTTTGTCAGACCTTGCAATGCAAAAGACAGAGGTTTTTTTTTTCCCCTTTTAGCCTCCTGCATTTTACTACACTTTTTCCAAAAGAGCGAAAGGCGACATACTTGATGTCCTGCTCTGATTGCCAGGCTCTGCAGCAGGACTTCAAGCAAGTTGCTGCCTCTTTGGAGAAGGCAGATGAGAACAGGCATTCCCTGTTCCACAGGTCCTCTCCTTGACCCACCACCAGGTGTGTGAGAGCAAGGATGCTTATCCTTGAGTGCTGTGTTACAGCTGTAGCTAGTGGGAGCTGCCTCCTGGACTAGGCATTACCACTGGCACTGGCACCTCTGGTCAGAATTTGCTGTGATTTTTCTGAAGGGGGAAGCTCTTCATCATCATCATTGGACAAAATCTGGCATAACTGCTAAGGCTTGGCAGAGGCTTTCATGGAATGCACTTCTCACAAAATCTCTGAGGGTAGTGGGCTTCCATCAGCGAGGGACAAGCACTGCTTGGCACAGTGTCCTTGCCGTGATCTCTGATATAGCTGCAGGAGGTTTTGTGCTCTGACTAGGAAAAGGTAACCACTATACTTTTTTCACCCACATCAGCATTCTTCCCTTTCTGTGTCTGTACTGCTTAGCCACAGAAAATGACAAAAAAAAAAACCCCAAACCAAAACAGTGTGAAAGCAACACCACTAGCAGTCTTTTATTTATGCTGACTGAAAGTTAATCCATATATGCAAGAATCTGATGCTTCAGCTTACTGAGAGAGACAGACACATAATAGAATCTCGTGAGCAATATCACTTCACAATAACAGAGCTTTGTCATCTTTTGTCTAGCTCTGACCTATACCAGCCCTTCAGTGAGGTTCAAATTCCTAGCACAAACTACATGAATTTGCCTCAAAGCTGTTGTAGAAAAACGGATTTGACATAGATAAAAAAAATCTAAGCAGGTTTTGAGGTCTCAGGGAGCTGCACTCATTAATTATTTGAAAGTGATGCTATGCACAGGCTGAAAAATCAAAAATCTGTGTAAGGATGCAGTTTTGCTCTAAATAATGTATATTTATGTAGAATTGCTGGCTCTTTCTTTTTTTCTTTCATTATAAATCTCATATATTTTTTTTTCTGCGAGACTGGCCAGTTGTAGTTCATCCCAAATTTCAGATCCCTGCTTTTCATTTGGAACCTTGAACTCTACCAAAACTATATACACAAAGTGAAACCTGGTGAAATTTCAAATAGTCTGTAGTTTTACAAAGACACAAAGAAAAAGGCAATGAGTCACTGAAGATGCTCTGTAGGCAAAACACCTTGCAGAGTGTGAGGACAGACAGGGACCCAGTGAAAGTCCTTATTCTAACTATTCCTACACCTTCAGAAGATGTACTGTGAAAACACATGGACTCTACTGTCTGAAAATACAGAGCAAATAAATTCCTGTCATTTTTTGAATTTTTCTAAAAAGAGGGGACCGCTTATCTCATCTTGGAAGATTAGAGCTGGGAAGGAGAACAGTGGCCAAAAGCTTTCCCTTTTCTTGTCCCCAGTTCAGCACTATCTGTAAAATGTGACTTAAGAATTCATTGTTAAAGGTCTTCTGATATATATATAGATACATGCCAGAGATACATTGCTTTCCTGAGAAGGCAGAAACTGAACAAATTAGCAGAAGAAAATATCTGTGGTTCCTAACTCATCAATACTGGAGATTTCTGTTATCAACTACATTCTACTAGTTTCATTTTTACTGTTTCTGCTCAAAAGGAAATACAGGAAGCCCTATTTAGAGGAATTTGTGTCAAAGAAGATGAACCTACAGATTTTTAAAATCTAAATGAACAGCTCTGATTAGTTTGAAAGTAGCCTTATGCTAGTTCAAAAACCTGTGACATTTTCAATTTATCTGTCCCTACGTTTCAAGCTTGCAGTGAGACCACGTCCCAAAGATCAGTGGTGGGGGTGAGTGTTGCCCATGGCCTTGCAGCAGCCATGCAGGCCTCTGGATATGACGATGAAGCAAAGGAAGAGAATCTGAAGACCTGAAGGTGTGGTATTGTTGAGCTGGTATGGCCTTTTCCATGACACATGACACTTGGCAGAAAAATGTACTTGGTAATTTCTGCACTAAACTCAGCACTCCTCTTTGAAGCTCTGTCATTTAGAAAAAATAGATGGTCTGTGTCTGCAGGAATTTATTCATCCCTGCACACATTATTCAAGTAGTTAATCACTCTGGCAGCTAAAATTCAGAGTCTTATTTCTAAGACTGAATTTTGTCAACATTCAGCTTCTAGGCATTGGATCTTATTATAGCTTTCCCTCCTGCTAGGTGATGCCATTACCCACCAAATTCTCCTGGATATGTTACTAAAATCAACCCTACTCCAATATTTAGCTCACACTTAATTTCAATCTTCAAGCTCTACTGTTGCAGGACTCTGGCAACATCAGCAAGCTGCTCTCTCACTCGCTCTGTGCAAGGCCTGCCTCCTATACTGAGAAGAACAATCTTGAAGGATGGGTTTTGTTTAAGTACTTTTATAAGAACTTGATTTTTCTAGAACTTTCCTGTAATACAATGCTGATGCTGTTGTTACTTCTTTATTGTCCCATACAAAGTTTTATCACTAATGGTTCAAGACACTCTGATTTCAGGTTAGTGAATATATCATAAAATAGAAGCTGCGTATGTTGCCTGAATCCAAAAGTCTCTGAAAGTATGTATTTTATATTAGCTGAGACAAAACTAATTGTCTTTTCTGCATATTTGCACTCTTACATTCTCATCAGCAGTGCACTTTGTGGAAAGCAGTTTTTAAAGCTGCAAATATCAAGGTATCTTTAACGACACACTGGATGTAGCACTGATTAATGACTTCTCCACCATTTATCTCAGTGTCCAAAGAATGGCAATAAAAATATCAGGTACCCAAAGTGGATGCCAGGAAATAGTTGGCAAAAATGTGATCTAAAAAGTGATAACAGACCTCAGAGCAGAAAAACTGAGGAGAGAGGTAACAACAGCACTGGACAGTTATAAAACTTCTTCAGATACCTCTCCTTAAGGCAAATACTCTCTGGGAACCAGACATCTGTCTGGAATATCTGGCCAATATCCAGCTCTATATGTACAGTAGATATGACCGTTGATTCCCAGTCATATATTATACACCATACTTTCAGAACTGGAACAGAACTTATTTAACTCCATGAGTGGGAGAAATTCTAATAATGTACTATGAAAGCCTATAAAGCTTTTTTAATAACAATTTTAATAGAGACATAGAATAAAAGAAATATAAATGGTAGGCTTAGAAATACAGAACGGGATCAGTATTACAAAACTGGATCACCCAGTTCTTCTTTGCTTTCTTTTGAGTGCTAACACAGCACATCCTACCTGGGGACAGGTACAGTTGCTGTCCTTACCTGCTTCAGATCACACTTGTATCAGCTTCTTAGCCCCTCCCTCACCTTTTGAACCTTATCACTGATCTACTTGCCTCAGATGAGACCTACAGTAACTGTGCATTACCATGCTCCAGCCATGCAGGATATGCCAAAAAATTAATGGAGAGTAAAGGCTGGGTTTTTTTGCATACCTCGTATTTGTTGGAGGCCTGTCCTCTTTCTAAGAAAGGTTTTTCCCCTTTAAAAAAAGACACATATTACATTTTTTATGTTATTTTTCTTTTCTTTCTTTTTAAATATCAATGATGGAAAACCAGTCTATTCTTATTAAAATAAAAAAAGGCCCAAAACTTGATTTTAAAGATCAGCTTGTGTGACTGTGTCATAAACTTGATCTTGGACAGGGTTTGTAATGTTTCAAAATAAAGTAACTGATGATACATATTTTGATCTTGCATTTTTAAAAGGAATTAAGCATCTGTCTTAAAAGGGTCTTTGGCAAGTACAACTAATTTTTCAAATATTAAAAATGAGTGCAGCTGCCACTTCTCTAACATGAACAGAATTTCTGAACAACCTTTGTTGCCATTCATCTTGAGCATACTTTGGAAAGACTTGACCTTCCTTTCTAACCCCTTCTTTAGATATATATCTGTAAGTGTTAAATGAAGATATAGGACACATTTCTGGGATGTAAGAGGGGAGATTAACATTCTGATGGTTTAGTGAAGGACATCAATGGGTTTGTTAGCTCTCATTTCAGTCACTCTTATTCACAGTATATGGAACTCACAGAACTAAACAGAAGCTAAGGTATTAGAGGCCATGCAGTGTTTTTAATCTTACAGATTGGCTCTCTTCTCTTTGTATGCTTTAGTTCTCATACAAAGTTTCTCATCTTGTTGAATTTGTTTCTGTCCCTACAAGCCTGAATGATGCCATTAATAATGCAGTGCTCAACATTAGCATGTATTTAATTGCCATTTCCAAATCTTCAGAGTTACCATGGCATGTTAGCCTAGATAATACCATGGTAACTCTAATCAGGCAAAAGGCAAAATTGTATACATTAATGGCAGCCAGTATAAATGGCATTTTTATAACACTTTTTATTTGTGTTTACAGACATGAACAGATTAATATATACAGTGGGTTTTTTGAGATCAGTAACAGTCTCACATGGCTCAGTCCAACATTATATACTTGGAGACTTCAGAGAGTTGGAAGAGAAATACCATAAAATTGAAGATGTTTATAAAATATGATTGACCAGGATATTATTAAGAGGCATTGTAGGCTGCCAAGCTAAAGATCATCGGCCTAGTTCAAAATTCCTGCAACTGGCGTATGAATAATGATATTCATTAAAATAATTGTGCATGTTTTATTTCCCTCTGGGCTCTTCAGCTATTAGGATACGCTTGGGACTTGTTTCTTACTCCCCTTTCCTACCAAGAAAGCTTTAACCTTACTCTACAAGTAGAAGCTAAAAGTCTCCCCCATACATGCCCCAAGGAGTTGAAGGTGCAAGAAAAACAGCTAATATTACAGGTCTCACATTAAACCACAAGAGCTGGCAGTGGTGAGCAGAGCAAGGAGGCTCCCTTTTGCATATCAGCTCCATTTCACAGTGTGACAAAGCTGCAGACGTGCCCTCGCATTAGTCAAAAACATTCCACACCTTTCCCATGCCCACCACTTCCTGGAGGTGGAGTGTTGAAGGTAGTTCTTCTTGTTTAAAGAAAACACTGCTCTTTCCTTGCTTTCCACATCTTCCTCAGCTCTTAAGTTCTCATACCAATTTAGGCAGGAACACCAACACTACAGCATACGTATCTCTGTAGAAGAAATGACTTTGAGAAAGACAGAGGTTAGGCAATATGCCTCCAGTTGTTTTTCCCACAGACCATGCCTAAACAGACTGACATTATCCTGGCTGATTCAGCCATAAATTTCTTTCTGTAGCAACTGAAAATGCAAAGGCTAAATGAAGAGAAAAAAAAACTGACATAGGCAACAGCTGTGATACAAATACAAATGCAGTGAAAGCCATATATGAAGGAAGGGTGAAAACTCATTCAGATGAGACTAATTTAGAGAGTGGCTGAAGTGAAATATTCAGCAATATTTAAAAAAAGTTCCTGTACTAATTTCACTGGATACTGTCAAAGTTGTTTCTTTATGGTGGGAATAATAAATAGCATCACTAATTTTTGTTAGTTGCATACCAAGAGAAGTCAGAATGTCTTTTCAATGACTTTAACACTTCTAGGAAAACAGACAGTATAGGGGGAAAAATAACCAAGCTTTTCTTTCTGAATATGGACTTTAAAGATGCCTTCTTCAAGGAGGAATTTATTGATGCTGTGGGTGCAATATAGTGACACCTTAACCAAGAGAAAGTTCTCTGCTCAGATGCTCAGCACAGTTGTAAACTACAGTCTTTGCTTTCCCTTGCTACACAGGTGTCACCCCTGGTGTCACCAAGGCCGGCCTCCTGTGGAGAAGGATGAGCAGAATACTGGGGCAAGAGAGGTTGCATTTTAGTTGCAAAGGTCAGGACATATGTAGAGAGGTTTAGTGCTCCAAGAAAAGTTCTGGAATATTTTCCTTTCTACATGGGACTACCACTGCATAATACCCATCCCAGCTAGTTTTGATGTCACGTTCTTCAGAGCTTCTCAGTTCTTACTGCTGGCCAGAGTATGTGTGTGAGAGAACCATGGTTCAAAATGGCACTTCTCAGGCGGTAGTGAGTTCCTGTGGCCCTTTCCTCAGGCACAGTGGCTTCCTGATGGCCACCCCTGGACAGCATGGGGGCTAGGTGGTTCCCTGGGCAACCTGTGCTCTGCTGTTGGGACCATTTGCCAAGAGGGTGGGCAGGTGTGGTTCCCCTCCCCAAGCAGAGTCCAGGGCCCATTGCCTGGCTGCACTTCCCAGCCTGCAGCAGGGACTGTGCTGCAGCATCTGACCAGGCACGTTCTTTAGGGTCCTTTGAAGGTCATAAAGACTAGCTTTTGGAAGCTAGAGACATCTGGAAATTGCTGCTAGTTCCTCATATCATCAGGTGAAGATAAAATTTGGAAGGACTGGATTTCCCTTGACGAGTTCACAGAATCACAGAATCAATTCGGCTGGAAAAGACGTATGAGATCATGGAGTCCAACCTTCAACCAAACACCACCATGTCAACTAGATGATGGCACCAAGTGCCACGTCCAGTCTTTCCTTAAACACCTCCAGGGATGGTGACTCCAGTGTCTCATCACCCTTTCTGTGAAGAAATTCCTCCTAATGTCCAACCTAAACTTCCCCTGGTGCAGCTTGATGCTACTGAGCTCACGACCTGGTCTGAAGACAGGAGAAATGGAAGAAGCTGAGCATGGTGGGATATGTTTTCTTAAGTGCTTTCCTTGCAGAAAGCAATTCAGATGCAATGAATAAGCCCTTTCCTTGCCTCTAATGGCCCTGACAAAATATGCCTAACGTATCGGTGAGGTACACTAGATTCCACCCTCTGCTTTACTCTGTAAACACTTGCTGGCTGAGACCTGTTACTCATTGCCACGGATCGCATGAGAAAGAAACCAAAGGCTGCAAGGGTTCACATGATGGAGTCATCACAGCGGGAGTGAACAGCAGTTACACAAACCTATGTTCTTCCTGAGAAAATGACATGCATAGATTAAGTGTTGTAATTTACTGTGGATCTGCCACCTTAGCTTAGTGTGTATCTACAGCATCTGTCAAGACGTTACAATTTTATTGATCCACATTATTTTTTCTCCATTTCTTCACAGCTTGAGGATTAAAGAGAAAAGGTTTGGATTATGTGATGATTAATCACAAGTTAGCTATTTACAGTTTGAATGCATAGAAAAAATTAAAGAAATTCCGTCTTATATCCCAGCACAGTATTTCAGTTTGAATAGGGCTTTTTTCCATGTCACTCTTTCTACCTGATCCCAGTTAAAAGTGGAGACCTTTTTTTTTTTTTCCATGCTGATAATGCTGTGCGTTTGGCAATAACATACCTTAGTATATCCTTCCTTAGCTAGAAGATAGTAAGTACCTAGAGTGTTTTCTGGACTTGGGAAGAACATATCCTAAATCATGTAGCTAACTGAAAGAAACTGGAGAAGACAGTCAGATTGTTTACATCCCCCTTTATTGAAATGCTCTCAGTACTGCAATGTTTTTAATTTCAAGGGGGAGCCTAGATGTTGCATGACTTTTGATGATCCCTGCTTTGATTTGGGTGGGTTTGTCCTTGGGAAATGTAATTACACATCTGATATGGATCTGTTCAAACAAGGTAATTCATAGTCTACTTAAGATCCTGCAAAGCTGCCAAATAAAGAGGTGTCTAAAATTACCCTTTCCTTTTTCTGATCAAGACATAATAATACACAGGTTATTTTGTATACAGACCATTGTCTTCTTCCTTCTGAAGAACTGGATGATGATGTATTATAAGAAAATCTTACTTGACAGTGATGGTGGTTTACGCATCAGGTTTTAGAAAGCTGTAAAGCTTTCTTCCTTAACAGTGAAAACACTGGAAAAATTAAGGCTCATGATAGTTTTGTTTTGGATACAAACAAATGTTAAAAGTACTTTAAAATTGCTTTAAAAATAATCTTTAATCTCTTTTGCTGATAAGAGCTTTTCATTCTCATTTGAGTATTGGCCAAATTGGGATTTCTTACTCACACAGTAACATTTTTTTTTCTCATCATTTGGCCTCCTAATATCTACAGGATTACTCATGGTGTAAAGCTTTATTCGGTGTATAGGCATCTCAGTCCTGCCTGCTGTTTATCTGGTTTCACACCTTGAGGTCTTTCCTTTATCTACTAATCTTTTTCTTCTCTCTCTTTTCTCTCTCTCCCTTTACTATGGGAACATACTCATATAACTGGGGACATTTCAGCAGGTGGATAGCCTGAAACTTGGGTGATTAGTGTGGCATTTGTCAGATTTTGTCTTTGATGCCTTTGTTATTTAAAACTAGCAAATGCTCTCATATTCCTTGGGAGAGGGGGGAGTGGGAATCATTTGAATTTGCTCTTAAATGGATAAACTCCAACTCCAATTAAAGCGTTTGGGAAAAAAAAAAAAAGGTCTATTTTTATCTATGTTATGACAGGTGGGTCTCTAACCGTAAAACAAATGAGTGCTGCATGAGCTGCATTTACACAGCTGAGTGACACTGCTCAGTGTCTGCTCTGAAGTCAGAGACTGAACCGAGATTTCCATTCGCAGGGACCCCATGGCATCTGCCAGAGAGGAGTCCCTGCTGTTGTGTTGCTCTCATCAGCTTCTGCTTACCCTTGATCTACAGCGTGGCTTAACATCAGGTCAGTCAGAGAAGCACCCTGATAGATAACATTTTCTTTCAGCACAAAATCCTGTAAGAACAGTTTCAGGCAGCTATTTTAGATCTCATGGGCCAAAGGATCAGAGTACCTCCCTCCTCCACTTTCTTTCTGCAGTGTGAGCTCCCTGATTCACTGTCCAGCTCTTCCACCAACATCTCTAGGTCATGGCAACGGTGCAGAATTCATGTATATCTTCCCAGTTTGCTTCTGCTGTTTATCAGGCTGCCACCAGGCTACTTTGACATGGAAGTCACGTTTTGGTGTCCCTTGTGTTCTCCATCTCCAGGCTCCAGCAGCTATATAAACTCCAGACAGTTGCTCCTGAGGAAGGGCCGGCAGACTGAAAACTCAGAAGATAATGAGGCAAAGACCATTTGCTCTCCAGCAGGCTCAACCAATTACCTGAAGGCTGCACACTCACAGCTCTGTCTTGACTTTGGGGCAGACATGACATCAATCAGCTGAGGCAGTTGTCCGTACTCCTGTTGCACACATACCTGCCATGACCAGCAAATCACGGAATTTATTCTTGTTTCAAACACTCCTATTGTTCTGAGAAGGAGCAGGTTAAGGTACACTAACATCCCAGGGAAAACTATCGGTATCAGATCTTAGGGGCTGTGAGAGACTGGAAGGATTGCTGGCTTGAAACATTTTGGGTGCACGTGTGGGGGAAGGGGCAGGTCAGGCCTTGCCCTGTTGAGGCGATGCCCTGCCCTGCACACCCCACCCCCCTGGGCCTCCCTCCCAGCCCTGCACTGGCCACCAATCCCTGGCACACCCTGGGCAATGCTCCACGCTCGCCTCTGGAGCCCCAACCCAGCTCCTGAGTGGCCAAATGAACACAAGTCCCGCCTGGGGGGAAGGGCCCAGGAAGGCCAAAGGGTACTTAAGTGAGACAAGGCAAGCACATGTCTTGGCCCTACTTCCTCTTGGAATTTCTATCAGCTGAACACCACTGGAAACAAGATTAAAAGTTATATTTGTTCTTTTCTTTCTTACTCTCTTTCTCTTTCTTCTTCTAATTCCTTCTTCTTGGAATTTTTGAGTAAATTAAAATTGGATGGGATTGGAATTTGCTACGTTGAATGGGCTTTGAGAAGTGTTTTATGTTGATTCAATGCTGCTCTAAACCTTTTGTTGAAGTTCTCTGAGTTTCTGAGGTTGTCAGTAAAATTTTTTGTTGTTTTGACCTCTTGAAAAATCTTGTCAGTATTTCTCCCTTGCATCTAACTCAGAGTGCATGAGCAACCATAAGCCCTTTTAAAAGTCTCATCGAGAGATTTTTTTGGGGCCTTACAGGGGCACAATCTGATTTTTTGTCACCCAGAATGACGCACAGCAAAAGCTGACCTTCAGCCATGGCTGACCTTCAGGGGTGCTGTTTTGCAGTGCCACTGCAGTTTGCACAATGAAGTTTTGGCTCTCTTCCTCAGGTGTGAGAGTGAACCTTGGCTGCCGAGGGAGTTGCACTGGCACGCCATGGCCTCTCTGGAGAGCGTCCTGCAGGGAACAACTCTTCCAGGGGCAATTGCAGGCCTCCCTGGCAGGGGGTGACTGCAGCAAGCAGTATCAGCTTTTGTGATTTCAGCTCTTAGCGGTCCAGCTCTTGTGATTTCAGCTCCTTATGATAACAGCTCTTTGCAGGTCACCCAAGGCTGACTCAGGGACAGAGAGACGAGGGGACTCATTTGGCAATTCCACAGAGGTAGTTTTATTGTGCAACAGCCTCTGCAAAGGGGACGCCAAGACCAAGACTACCCCTAAGGTCCCAGGACAGAGGCAGGGGCTTTTATGGGGAAGGCAGGGGGTGGGGTGAAAGCAACTAGCCATTTGGGTGCAAGGTATTGCCACAGGGAGACAAAGCATGCTGGGGTAGGTCACCCTAACCTAGAGGAAGGTTTGCTTGTCTATAGCCTTCAGGCTTCTCCCTTCTAAGGGAGTGCTAAAGGCTTACAGCCTTCCACCCTTGACCTCCTGGAGCATGACCATTCTTGGTGTTTTGCTCTTCCTTCAACCTCTGCTTTTTCATTCTCAGTTAACTGGCAAGAAAGTGGAGGAACCCCTGGTGTCAGTATAGGTTGGGGGATAAGGGGATTGAGAACAGTCCTGAGCAGGACTTGGGGTACTGGCAGCTGAAGACATCACATATTGCAAGGTCATGCAGTCAGGAGAGGCAGCTGTGTCCTGGGCTGTATCCACAGCAGCGTGGGCAGCAGGCTGAGGAAGGGGGTTCTGCCCCTCTACTCCGCTCTCATGAGATCCCACCTGGAGTACTGCATCCAGCTCTGGGTCCTCAGCACAAGAAGGACATGAACCTGTTGGAGATACTCCAGAGGAGGGACACAAAGTTGATCAGAGGGATGGAGCACCTCTCCTATGAAGACATGCTGAGAGAGTTGGGGCTGTTCAGCCTGGAAAAGAGGAGGCTCTGGGGAGACCTGACTGCTGCCTTTCAGTACTGAAAGCAGGTTTATATGAAAGATGGGGAGAGACTATTTAGGAGCGCCTGTAGTGATAGGACAGGGCTAATGGCTTTAAAATAAGATTGTAGATTCAGAATAAATATAAGGAAGAATTTTTTTATGGTAAGTGTGGTGAAACTGGTTCCAGTTGTTCAGAGAAGTGGTGGGTACCCCACTCCTGGAAACAGAGAGGTGATGGGTACCCCAACCCTGGAAACATTGAAGGTCAGAAGGTCAGATTAGATGGGGTTCTGAGCAACCTGATCAAGTTGAAGGTGTCCCTGCTCATGGCAGGGTTGTTGGACTAGATGACCTCTAAACACCCCTTCTAACCCAACTACTCTATGACTCTACTTCCAAAGAGGCCAGTGATTGTATTTGTGTCTGGTATATAACTGTATTTGATGTTGGCTGCAGACAACTTGGATTTTCACGCAAGACATTAAGAAGAACCTTGTCATATTCGCGTATATGTTTTTCATTTATCTGTTTAAAAAGTCAGCAGGGGGAGAAGGAGGGATACTAGAATAGGACAGATGAGACTGACAAAATCAAGTCTTCATATGAAATAATCCCCACAAAGGAAGATTAGGGACACTTAGTTTAATGTGGCTAAGATGGGCAACTAACTTGAGAAGCAGGAACACTGTCCTCTTTTCCCCTCTCCACTATGTACAGGAACCTTTCCAGGTGGTTTAGGAACAAAATGGTACAGTTAGGGTACCATACGCACTGGGTGCAGTGCCACCTTGGGGGACTTTGATTCTTCCAGGGTGGTATATAGTGAACCTTCCAGGGTGCTATATAGGGAACGTACCTGCCAGAGAGGCATAAGCACACTATGCATGCACAGAGGACCTCAAAACTAGACATTTCTGGCCTCCTCATAGCTCCTCCATCACCATGGCAGCTGTATCATCTAAATGTAGATAAATATTGACTTGGTCTCAGAAGAATGATAGTTTCACATGATTTTCCAACACTGCATTAATAAGCAACTTGCAATCCAGTTAGACAAACTGTCAGTAGTGCCAGCCAAATAATTTACATAGCAACAGCATGTAACAGATTCTAAAATAACAAAATTCTTTACCCAATATCAACAATGTAATTTATATACAGACCTTTCTAGAAGCATGTGAGGTGTATCTGACCATTCAGATTGCTTTATAATTTTCTGGTGCTATTGGATTATTTAAAAAAAAATTGAGGAAATATAATGCTTTCCATTCAGTTGATATTTTTCCTGTTCTCTCATTAAAAAAGTACTTCCAAGTCTAAAATGAAGATGCAACACAATATCAGTTCCTGGATGAAATACATAATTATGCAATTATTCGAAAAGAGAATGCACAGTGCTTGCAACTGTATTTTTATTTTTGCTTGTAAATATGATATTAATTTATTATCTTCTCTGCAATATTTGGAGAAATTATCTGTTTTAAATATGTTTCGTAGGATATCAATTGTCTAGCTGTTTGAGGACAGTGTCTTGAAGCCTTCCTCAAGCTAAATTTCAACTGAGTTCAAAAGTATCTGGTTGAAATTTGTCTTGTTACATTTGGTTTCATGTTTGTCAGATGATATATGCAAACCATCTAACAGACAGGAGAGGCTCCTTGTTTTCCTAAGTTTTAGCTAGTGGGGAGAGACTTAGCTTCTACAGAGTTTGAAAGCCTGACTTAGCAATTCTTAGTAGCCCCCAACTTGATCCTCCCTCCCAGTTGGTAAAAGGAGAAGCTTAGGAGACAAATAAATTAAGAGCTTAAAATTCAGTACAGCTAATAGTCTGGCAATGTGTTCACCCCTTGTAAAACACCTTGCACAGCCAAAGGCCAAATTCTGCACCTTCCAGCGACATGGAAGCTGTAGAATTTCAGGTTGTGCTTCAGTGGCTATGATTTGCAGCTCAGGGTGCACTTCAGACCCAGTAACAGCTCCTGGCTGTGCAGAGAATGAAAAGCCTGCCAAAGAGTATCCATATTGCATGACCCAGGATGTGCGTGCTGCACGTAACGTGGTAATAAACCTACCAACGTGGTAATAAACCTACCAAGCTCATCTAATAAAATTGTATTCGTTTGAATTCGCACTTCTTTCAGATATATCCCTTTGCCCCCTGAAGTCAGTTTTAAGGGAGTTCAGAGTTTGTAATCATAATGTGCTGTTCTCTGGTCTCCAAGAGTGTATCTCTGCGCTAGTCTGTTGTGAAAGATTCTGAGAGATGAATATGAAATATTACATCCCAGTAAGGTTGACTGAAGAAGTGTGATCAAGGCCATAGAAATCACTCCAGGAGGACTGACTGGAACATCTGACAAAATATTACAAAAACTATGGGTTTTTTTCCAGGAAATGCAACAGAAGGATTTAGGTCAGATTACTGAATTGGGTAACATGTCCCAGTGAATCCTCAGACTTGGAGAGTCTTGCTGAGATGTGAGATAAACAAGAGGAAATGTATTAACCTTCCAACTAGGATGCTCTGTGGATAAATGCAACACTGGTTTAAGAGGGATTGATGCATGGACATGTCAGTGTGCACTCTGGTGGTTAATATTAATGGTAGGTAGTTGAAAAAGCACCTCAGGCCCACAGTAAATCAGCACTCTACACTCCCACATCTTCAGGTAGAGTTAAAAATGACTCATGCCATGTCCGATGCTATGTGTAGGGATATGGTTTTGACTTGGACTCACCTGAACTCTGTGGGTTCCAAACATACAAACGTAAGCAAACTTCATGAAGGCCTCCATTATTGGTGTGTGGCTTTGACGTTTTCTGAAGCCTAGAGACTCCACCTAGGAATGGTTAGTTGGCATCTTAGTTGCCAAAAAATCTCAAAGCATGCTGACTGGATCAGAAATCACCCACTAAGAGGATATTGGTGTCAAAAGAGGAACAGCTAACTTTCATAGAAAGCAGCAAACTAGTTGACGATACCCTGGTGGCAGAAAAGAAAATATCTTAAAAGGTGTTAGAAATCTTGTTCACAGGAAAAGAGAGGACAGTGAGAAAGGCCTCAGACAACTCAGAAGAAAAGCCTTCAAGCCCCCAAGAAAAAAGTTGCCTTTTTCCCTTTTTGCTCAGAATTGAGAGCACCATCTGACAACATCAAATCTGCCTGGGAACTCTAGCCAAGAAAATGGGAGACAGCCAAGAAACTCTAAAATGCTGTATTTTGATAAAACGGAAGAAGTCAGGAGAACTTCAATTTTACTCATGGAAAATTGATAAACAGCCAAGGCTCAGCCACCATGTTCACTGTACATTGTTTCTCTTCTTCAACCTGGAATTATGCAGTGAGCTGAGGCTGTGGCAGAAAGAAGTAAAATGTCTGATTTCCAAGTGTGTTCAGCTTAATGCAGTTTGTGCTACTTAAAGGTCACTGTGCACACCATGAAGTCCAGCTAACTGGTGTCAACAGGAATTTCGCAGGGGACCACATGAAGAAGGGTTTGGGGTCTGATTGGGGACATAATCCCAAAAAGGTCTGCTAAAAGATAATCAACTGAACTAATTAATCCTGCTAGACATGGGTGTGACTCCATCCATTGTCATTATTTCACCACACTGTGGCTGCCAATGCATATTATGCAGAGGTGTATCTGGTGTCTTCAGGGAGATATAAATAAGATAAACTACATGGCACCAGAAGGAGCTTTTGCTAACATGGCAGTGCTTGTCAAGAAGGGTTTGTGTGGTTGCATTTGATAAATATGAGTGTGTTGCTTATCTAAGTTAGTGAAACATAAAGACAGACATTATCATATTGGCAAATACACATCAAAGAGTGGCAAGACAATGTGGGTTTTTTGTGGGACTGACTGAGCACAGACATAAACAATTTCCTCTGATAAACTGCACGTGTACTAAGAGGAATTCTTAACAAGTGTTTTCTAATCTGCTCCTTGGCTGAAAGGTGTCTTCTGGGATGATAGGCTTGTTGAATGCTACCAGTGACTACAACACTGAGGACTTTTGACTTTTAGAAGCAAGGATGGTGTGCTATCACACATTTGTTCCCTGTCTGGAAATCCTGTAACTATTGTTTTTTAAAAGTTTTCCCGATATGTATTATATTTAAAATTTCAATATATTTTCCTGTGAGGGTGTGTCTTCCCCAAGGCTTTCTGTGCTGACCAATATCTGGGCATCTCCAGCTTCAGCAGCAGAAGCAATGCTGGGAGAAGTGGGGGCTTCAATGGCACCCTATTTCAGCTTTCTCTTGCTTCTACAACCTCATGTGAGGGTCTCTTCCCCTTTGCCAGCCTTTTTCCTTCAACAGCTGGGTTGTCTATTTGAGACAGTCTTTCTCTGTGGGGAGTTTCTTGTTGTTACTGAAAATCAGTAATGAAAATGTGTTACAGGCACCACTGGCAATAAGCAAAGTTCACTTTCACTCACCCTTGGTTTTAGCTGTTCCATTCTTCATGAAAATAATCTTTTCAGGGAACTGGATTATCCCTGCAATTGAATTAAAAGGACCAGGATCCAACTTTCAGTTCATCATTTAGTTTTGAAGATATTTTATTGTCTGCTGGAAAAATATTCTCTTTCAAACAGTACTTACTTTCAGACTCTTTTACTCAAAGAGGTTCCATAATTAATCTTCTTATATTTCATGGCATAAGATGCTTTTTCCATATCTTTTGTACTATACTACTACTACTACTACTAAAAACTCACTTTTGTACAAAGTCAAGTCCTGTTACATTAAGTCAAGTGGAGTTTTGGAACTTCCCTGCAATTTTTAAAAGGTAGTTTATAATCCTTAAAATTATTTAATTACCTAAATGAAATCCCTCAAATGTGTCAGGATCTGAAGAGCTAGCTAAGTAGTGGTGAGGAAATAAAAGACTTAAATTTACTTTAGATTATAGATAGGAACATATTTATAAGCTTGTATGAAAAATGGTTTTGGTAACAGAAGAAATTCAGGGAAGTTGATTCTTTCAGGTTTTGATCCTGGAGCATGCAATTCCCTGTGATCAGGATCAGTCACTTAATGAGACAGAGCATTCCAGGACAAAGCAGGAGTAAATGAAAAATGCCTTGGGCAGAGCACATCCACATTTGGTTTTAGTAGTAAAAAGTTTTGGTGGCCCATATGAATTACCAGTTCTGGGAGACCTAGTTGCACTTTGCTCTAGAATTCATAATTTAATCCTTAAGAGTTTATCATTCTGACTTAACAGTTCTTTACTACAATTAATCCCTCGATGCTGAAAATTTTTCTGCAGTTTTCTTGCCCAGTATAAAATAAAATTATTCTTGGGCTTTGAGACAGAGTTAAACACTGACAATCTGAAGATATTCAGAGTTCAAATTCCAATTTATTTTCCTACAGACCTAAAATCCACCTATAGGATCATCACAAAACCAGCATATAGGTCAGAATGCATGTGTATGTGTGTGTGCATGAGTGTGTCAATACCTCCTGGTAAAAAGGGAAACTATTAAAACAGAGTACAGTCAGAGAAAAATAGTCTCATATAAGAAGCACAGTAAATTCTGCTAGGAAATTACAGATAGTACACCATACAGCTACCCAAAGTAATTTTAAGAAACCTCAAACATCCCATATTTCACTAGCCTAAATCTAAAAAGGTAATCTACAAAATCATACAAAAATGAATCCAGAAAATATATTGATAAAAAGTCAGAAAGCAAACCTCATCTTACCTTCAGTTCTTAAAATTGCTTATAGAGCAAAAGATCCATGAGTTATAGAAAACCGTTGCTATTTGGTAGCCAAATTCTTAAAAACATTAAAGCCATAATAAATAAAAATAAAATAAAAATAAGCATAAATAAAATAAAGCAATAAGATTATAAACAATATAATTTCCAAGCTGAGTTTATTTCATAAGAGTAAAACCAGACCCTTATTATTAAGTGGATTTCAGAAATTCTTGTCTGAAATGACAGAATTCTCATTATATTACTGGTTTTCTGAATGTTTTAAGGGTGCTTTGGGTGGAAACATAATAATATTAAATGCTTAGAGAAGAAAATGATACTTTAAAAAAGTAAACTCTGAAATGTTTCTTCTTTATTTGAAAAATATCATGCAGCACTATGATATGTGTTGTGGGGAAGAAAATCAGAGTTAATACTTGTCAGGAGTGAATAGTAAGAGACTTGAAAGGAAAACTTCTGTCTTGTTAAACAGCAGTCCATGATTTCATTGCTTCCTTCATTATGTGATCACTATCACCTGGTGCTTTGGAACAGCCTTTACTCATTAGTCAACAAATAATTATTAGCTACACAGAATTTTAAAGGTATCTTGTAAACTTTCACCATGTTCAAAGGACGGTCAGTTTCAAACAATCAAAGCTTGTAAAATACCACCATCAGCTTTAAAATATGATATGTTCTGTTAATATATTCATCGGGGTCCAGATAATTCTTGTGCATCTGCAGATGAACACTCAAATGCTATAGATTTATTAGAATACTTTTTAGCATAACCTAGCATCATCATAAGCCTTTTTTTTAATGTAGTTGTTGCTACTTTCTAAATTTTCAGGTTCAAAGTTGCCACATGAATGAAGCGAATTTGAAAATATGGCACATAAGCAGTGAAATAAAATTTTGGGCAGAATCTTGCTTGATTTGGCAGCTCACTGGCCTCGCATAGATCCAGCATTTGATTTCTGGAAATATTTAATCTTCTTGAATGTCACATTTTAGGCATGCACTGGTGCAGTCTGCAATGCATACTTTTACATTATGTATTAAGTACTTATTATTAAGTACTGCAAACAACAACCCTTCAAACAGAAACCATTAATAATTCCCTCTACAAATTTTACAGCAAGAAACATCCTGATTTTGTGCAGAAGTTTGGGAGTACAAACTGAGGTATAGAATCATAGAATGTTTTGGGTTGGAAGGAACCTTAAAGATCATCTAGTTCAAAAACCCTGCCATGAGGTTGCTCACTAGACCAGGTTGCTTAGAACCCCATCCAACCTGGCCTTGAACACTTCCAGGGATGGGGGCTGGTCTAGGGCTCTTTTCCAGCTTGGTTTCTGCTATATTTGTGCCCTAATCTCAGCTCTGCAACAGACACCTAAAGGATAAGTAGGGAAGTGAATAAGACCCCCACACTTCTTAATGTATCCTAATTTAAGGAAAGTAGACAAAGAGTAGCAACTAGGAAGTCTAAACTAGACCTACATTATGTGACAGTGACCACTGCCGTTGGTTTACACACCCAAGATACATTGTCCAGGGGCACTGGCTGACCCAACAGATCATCATGCTCAGTTTCTTTCCAGACTTTTTTTTGTGTTTCAATAGCAAGTTTCTCTATTACTCCATATTTTCCTCTGTCAAAGGACAGCACCATGTTACAAAGGCAGATATTATGTCTCCTGCTTCTTGCCATTACCCTCTGAGTTTTACAAACTGTTTATTTCAAATAACATTTTTTACATTCTTGTGTGAACAATAAGGGCCTTGAGATGAGAAGGATACTTTTAGCTCTTATTTGTGGTTTTGTTAAAATTATAGAATCTCATCTCAGAAATTGCTATTATTTCCTATATCTGAGGTTATTTGTCAAACAGAAATTTAAAACTGAACTTCTCTAAATTTTCCCAGGATCTACATATGACTTCATGTATGAATCTCATACATGTCTAGAAGAATTCACTGTATAAATAAGTGAAAGATCAAAAAGGCAGTTGTTTCCTTCAGACCCTTGCCCTGGACCATGCAACAGGGTTTTTTTGTTTAAGTGAACTTCATTCAAAAAGAATCCAATTAATAGATATTCAGGAGTCCATTTTGGAAACAACTTTAGAACCTTAATGACTGTCTATTTTTTTGTTGTCACTAGTAAATATTTACATGCATTTTCTCAAAACCTAAGACTGATTTGAGAGGTTCGTTTTTTAATTATCCCAATATGGAGTCTATTTGCACTGACTCAAGATACTAAAACCCCAGGTATTGAAGATAAAGTTTAAGATCTGCTTAAGAATGACCCAGCTGAAGCTAGGCACATGCTTGACTACCTTATTGAGCTTGAGCTTAGCAAATACAGTCATGAATGGTGACATTATAAAGCCATTTCATATCATTAGCTCTATGGATTAAAAGTATAAAGAAGCACCCTAAAACAAGATCTATGTTTCCTGCTTATGTGCTAGTGATTTAATTTCCTTAGCCAGTCATCATGCTCTGTCAGGGTAAATATACTCAACATGTAGTTAGATTTTTAAATCCATCAGCACAGCAATGCATTCAGGGAACAATGGCATCCCTTTTGTAGGAAGTAATTTTCATGTTGTAAGCATCTAAGATGAAAGCAACACATAACTCATTTAGGTAACGCTGCAGACAGACTCAGGTTAACTACAAAAGGCAGCTTGGCATGTCACCCACAGTCTCCTGAATTCCTTCAGCTGCCTGTCTGCGGCTTGAGAGCCTTTGTAAACTATGGATGAAAAAGGAGGTGGTATAACAGAAAACTCTGTAATGCTTGAAAAGCACTTTAATAATGCTGAAGAAAAAAAAACCAAGGAAAACCAAGAATGATTTTGACTGAAATTGTTTCTGGACAATTATCTCACATGGTTGGTTGTATGTCATTTAAACTATCTCTACTTCCTCCACTTCAAGTAATCTCTTCTGGCTCAATAGAAATAGAGCAATTTATTTCACAGATCCTATCCAAAGCACAAATCCAAGTTATTACGGTTTGAATCTCATGTGAGATAATGTTACATGCTAAATTCGCTTAACACAAGAAATATGATGCCAGCTTTAGCATAGTTTAGCTATATTCCCATTCAATAGAGCGTATGCTAACCATACATCAAACTTTCCATGGGGTTTTGTGGTAGATACTTAAGAATGTACAATTCTTTATCAACACATATTTACTGCTACTATTTCAGCAAGAAATTAAATAAAATTTCCTAAAGAAAAACTTTCCTTTTGCTTCTGCAAGATATGTCTCTCCTGGTGTTGCTACTGATGGTTGAGAGTGGAGTTGCGTGGGTTGAGCTCCAACTGCATATTCATTTGGGCTTCTTACGCCACAGAGCAGTGAGTCATGACTGAGGCTGATCAAGGCAGGTGCTGTACCTTCCCTTCTGCGTTGAGATTAGTTTACATTTTAATTATGTTTTGACAGTATAGTTGGCCTTTCATTAGTGTTACAGAGCTGTAACATCTCCCGAAGGAGGAACCCGAGCACAGTTTCCATCACATATGGGTTTCCTTTGATACTTCCCTGACTGCACCATGAAGGAACTAAATTCTGCATTCAGGTCATAAAGGAGCAACCCAGTCAAGCTCCAGAGGGCACTGCTTCTGACAGCCAACTGGTGCTTCCTCCATCCCATTAAGGCATAAAGGGATGAAAAATGCAATCTAAGCATCTGTGCAGGTTATTCATATGCAGACTGTGCTGTGGATAGGTGCTGGAATAGTCACTTGCCTCAGCTGAGCTCTCGTCAGGTGCAAGAACAGGTAGAAACTTGCTGATATATCACCAGGAAAACAAGAAGCATAGCAGAGCTGGTGAGATGGGGAGAACTATTTGTTGTTACAGAAGAGTAACAGTACTGCATCCTCTAGATCTACAGAGAAAGGAGGTGATGCTCAGAAAGTTTTCCCTCTCTGAACTTCTGCTACTGCAGTATTTTTCATGGGGGTTGCTTTAGCACTGAATGATCACAAAGTCCAGCTCCATTCTATCAGCCTTGCAAAGAGTTCTAAAACCTTGGAATTGTTTTTGGAGGGAGGAATAGTTGGTCATGTATATAGATTCCAGCTTTACAAATCCCAACCAGCTTAATTAACAAAACCCTCTCAAAAATCCTTTCTTTTCCACGTTCAATGTAAATATCTACACTCTTAAACTTGTATGGCATTTATCTGCTGAATAATGCTATTTTCCATCTTCCAATAAACTTGTTAAATACATCATAGACAATTTTGTTAAGGCTCAGGTGTAGGGATTCAGATGGCAATACAACATGAGGCACAAAATTATTTTCCTTTCCTTCGTATTGCAATTTAAGTTACATTTGATTAGATTGGATTTAGAGCCAAATGCTGTGAGTTAAAAATTCATTTTGGAGAAATCGCACTCAATGCATCACCCATTGCATTTTACTCTTCTAAAATAATCTGCCATCTGTTGAATGCGTTATTAACAACTTTGGATTGAGAGTGTGATTTTTGACAATCGGTTGCCGTGAGTAAAATCACAGCAGAAATTCCCTGACGCAATCTCAGCTACGAGCGAGACAATGGAAATCTGCATCTAACATTTGTCAAGTTGGACACAGGCCTTCTATTGTTTGGCTGTCTGCACAAAGTTTGTGCTAGGCATTATGCAAAGTCTGGTTGTTACCAACTGGACTATCTGCAAAGCAGATTCTTTTTAAAGTATGCCTTAAAATTTAAATTAAAAATATGACTGAATTGGAAACAACATTGCATTAAAGGTTTGTAATAATGCAGATTATAGCCCTTTCAAAGTGCTGTATTTGCCAACTAAAACAAACTCTGTATTTTCAAAAAATACCAAACGGTTTTCATTCTGAGAATGAACTGATATATTAAAAGAGAGAGAAGCCCTGTAAAAAGCCAATGCAGAAGAGCTACAACAGTATACTATGAAAATTGCAGCAGGTCACTGCACAGACTATACCATAGACCCTTAGCTTTTCCCATCTTGCTCAGTGTTTCTTGTAGGACATTAAAAGGCTGATTGAGAGGGAGTAGCATGTTGGAGAAAACAAATTTTTTAAATTAATGATGATATATATGTAAGAGAAAAATACTTTGAATACCTCTAAGGAAAATGGGAGCTGAATGCTTTTCTTTAATTGTCAAAACAAAAAAAGTTGAACAGTAGACACCTAAAAATGGGGCAAGATTAATTACTGCAGAGGAAGTACACAATGGTGAAGTGGGAACGTATGTGCAGGAAAAATTGGTAGAATAACAGAAACAAAACCCCACACAGTTAACATGTGCCTTTACTTGGGCTTGACAACTGTCGCAACATCAAACTCAAAATTAACATGAGAAATCAAAGGCAATTGTTGTCTAATGAGAAAAGATATGCAAATGAATGACCAGTTAGATATCAGGAAAACCAGGGATTATTTTTATCTGTCATTTGTTTAAGAGTCATGAACAAATGACAGATGAAAGCTTCAGTCATTTTTTATTGTCTTTTATACCTACAGTCCTCACACAGAAAACATTGCTAACCCTACTGACAAAATGGGAAGAGAGCCTGCTTCAAAATAACCTGTTGACATATGGAAAATGATGGAAACAAATGCTGCTGAGAAGCAGAAGGAACATCTGAAATGAATCATATGAAAGCTGAGCATATGTAGGTGGATCTGGCCAAATTAGATTGCTAAAAGGGGAAAAAAAAATCCTTTGGGGAAAAAAAAAAAGGAGAAACAGAATGAGATAATTGTTAGGAAAGATAGTACTGTAATCCTTACAGAGAATGCAAATACTTCAGCTTACAAAGCAAAATGCAGGGTTTATATAGCCAGAATAAAATCTTCATCAGGAAAAGAAAAAATCTAGCAATTCTTTCTCTTAATCTAATTGCAATTATATGAGATAGTTTTTAAAGCATATCCCAGTTAAGGTGAGGCAACCTGTTTACAATGTACTTGCCCAAAATGTAAATTCAAAGCATATTGTGCTGTATGCAGGAATCATTTAGTCAACTGCTCTATTAACTTGACCAGGTGATTGCTCATGAGCACTGGAGCAGTTCCTGGTTTCATGACACAAGTGATCACCAGGACAGCTGGGCTGAAACCACAGTGCCTTTAGCACCAGAACAGCAGTACTGTATTTGACTACAGACAGAAAGATTTCCTTGTGCAGTAACCTCTACAAAAAAATGTAAGACAACTGACCTAATTTTAGTTTCTAACAATTCTTATTGGATTATTCTGAGAAAAAAATATTGGCCAAGCATATATAGACATGGATATATTGATACACAGATTCTTTTGGCCGTGCAAAATTTACTCACAAGGTGTCGGCTAATATGAAATTCAGTAGAAGGCAACACACAGGATTTTTTAATGTTTTTGTTCAGTGGAACTTAACTGTATGTTTTTTTGGTGAAGTTTTATGTAGAGATTAGGCCAACTTCAAATGAACTATGCACAATAATTTACCAAGTTGAAGCAGCGATGACTGCAAATTACACAAATACAGAACCTCCTAAGAATCCAGTTTGAATCACTGCATCTGGTTTCCAAAACAGTGTGCTCTGAAAAGCAATAAGGTTCTCCTTATGCTCTTATTTGTTGTAAGTTCTCTGTGATTTGTTTAGTAAATTCCTTTCATACTGGCCCTAAACATTTATGACACCAAACAACATCCCTAAAATTAGCAGAGTTAAGTTTCATTTTCCAGACATGAAGCATCTGCTGCAGTCCTGATCTCTTCTGCCATCTTCAAATGTAAAATTGTTATCTAGTGCACTCTTGAACTCTGCTATCTGCCAAAAAGAAACTTAGTCGTTTGAGGTTTTTTTTAATTCTAGAATAAGGTCTCTAGATATTATCTAGCTAGAATCATATCCTTATCCATGTTTTGCAAATCTGGATAACAGATTTCAGGAAGGTGTCTGGTGCCAATTTTGTTATTACGATTTGAATTATAACCATCTAAACCATCTGCATCAGTTATAAATTCTAAATATCTCTCCTTTTTTGAGATTTTTCTTCCACCTGCATCATCTCACAAGCTTAAAGTGCATTGGTTTTGCTAAGCTCTTGTGTGAAATGAAGAATGTTATTCCGTACATGCCTTAACTCTCACTTTGAAATATTCAGGACTTGTCACACTGACTAATTTTTTTTGCACAGGTGAATTGTAGTTCTGCAGCATGTGATAGTGGAAAGACTTCCCATTTGGACTAGGTGTTCCAGGTCTGATGTAGTCTTTGATCCAATATAAAACAGTGATCGTCTTGGAGGTCTGCAGGGAGATTTTCAGAGGCTTCAGCCATGGCCTTCTACAAAGCTGCAATTAGACCATGCTCAGCATTACTGGAAAATACTGATTCAGCGTATTTCAAAGTCAGTTTGGTTCCAGTGGGAATATATATTTACTCTTTACCAAAATCAGTACAAATCCATCTCTTTTTTTCCACAGAGGATCACTCAGACGATCATAGCTCATGGTCTTGAATAGCTATTACGGTCATTAACTTGCTTCTAAACATCTGCATCACAGCTTTGGTAGATCACAGGAAACAGTGACTACCTAAGTTTGCTGGAGTGAGCGTTCTTTCAGATGCATATGACACCAAGGTTTACATATTTATTTCCACTTGAAAAGTCAATCATGTCTGTAAAACTCCATGAAAAGTCACTAGCACTGCACAGCCATGTAGGAACATTTTTGAAACGCAAAAAGTATTTTAGGAAAAGAGTGAGCAGTAGACAGCAGTCAGACAAAATTCAGCTCTGTGGTACAATACTTTGTTCAGAAATAGGCATGAAAAATAATCAAAATTTATAAATATCTAAGTTGATGATGCATCCTATACCACCAAATCATAGTTTCCAAAACTTCAAACTGACTCTTAGAAAAAAAAGTGTTCTTCCTTAATTCTTGAACAGGCAACACTGCTCTTCTCTGTCCCAGATGGAGCACTAAGTCATGCAACATGGTGTTGGACTGCCTTGACAAGTACTTTTAAACTTAAACAGTGGTCTAAAAACTCTAGTCTCTCCTATCTATCCCAGGAAATCCTAGCTTGCAAACCAGCTTTGCTTGCAAAATTTTTGTGGTATTATACCCAGTGTGCACACATTGGAATAGTTTTGACTAGGGCAGCTTCAAAATACATCAGTGTGTTGAATTCTAAATCACTGGCTTGTAGTTGCATCAGTTGCATTGTTCTCCAGCAATATTTACTGTTCTTTTACAGATATGCTAGGTGTGCATCTCAAGTCTAATCATCAGAGTAAATCTTTATATCTAAGAAATAATTTTCTCTTACCTTTCTCTAGACCTCACCATAGACATTGAGTTTTCATCATTCAGTATTGTTATTTATTTTACATATTCCTTTGTTTCTTTTGCTATTTTATTATGGCAGTATCTCTAGGTACAGTACATGGCATCACCACCCTGGTATCATGGCTACTGTAAAAATATAGGGTCACAATTCCAAGCGGTTTTGATACAATAAGGATAAAGACAAAAAGTAAGAAAAGCTGTTTAAGCAATAAAGGTAAGCTTCACACATTGTACATATTTGCATCTGTGGATTGCTGGAAATGACTCCTTGTGGTTGCAAGGAAACAGATGAAGGGCATTACAGAAGTAAAAAATGTGAAAGGACAGAGAAGGGATCAGGTGGTGGAAAACAGAAAGCAGAGTGGACAGAGTGAATGAGACTGAGCAGCTGAAAGCTAGGAAGAAGAAACATCCAACAGCAAGGTCAGTGGCATAAATATTGAAAAACTGCAGTTTTTCCATGCCCAGAGGTACTCAGTCATGGAGCAGTAATGCAAATACATTTGCAATTCAAATGGAAGGATCTTTCAGGTAACATGAACTGACAAAATGTGTGAGGAATGACTGGTAAGGAGAAACATGTCTCTATTTTCCATATTGATGACATCCTTTAGCTCTCTCAGTGGAAGCACAACCATGCAGTTGATGCTTTGTGTTCTGAATTCTCACAGTTTGTCTGTATTTCAGTAAGATGTTCACCTAAACTTCTTGCATTTCTTGCAGCTATGCTTTTAAAACATTGTGTTGTTAATGTTTCATCCAGGAAATATTTTTATAAATCTCTCACATACTTTCAGGAAATGCTTGTGTACATTGGCTGGCTTCCTGGAATAGTTTAAAATATAATTCTTCTGAAGGGCATCTCCTTACAACTTAAAACATGCCTTATAACAATAAACTTCAATCTCCAGTCTTACCTTCCTAAAGTATCACATGTTGATCTCACTGTATTGATGGGTAAATCCCAAAAGGGCAATTCCAGAAGACCCAGCTTGCTGTGGAATTATTTAAGAGATAGTTAATGTAGCATTGATTGCTAAGATCTGCCACCTTACTTTCCAATTAAAATATGTGTTTAAAATTTTTTCTTCCTGGTTAGACATAGCTGAACTCCAGTTATTGCATGACAAGAACATGGAAACCTTCCAGCTTTCACTCATCATTGGAAGACTGATTATATTGTATTAAAAGACATTTAAGTAATGCAAAATACGCCCCTATAAAGTCTGTCATCATTATTAGAGTTAGTATTTCATATTAAGTGTTTAACCTCATTCCATTGTTCATCAAAATCAAACACAAGAAGAAAATGGCGCAGTGTCCTATGATTCGTTCCCTCTCAAATGAAGTCATGGAAATGCCAGCATGCAGGTTAGTTCAGCAAACATCCCTCCCTGCCACAGCTAGCCTCCCTCTGGTATCTCTGCCTTTACTCATCAAATGCTTTGTTCGTTCACAGCTCTTTGGTCACAGTTATTTAAATCACATTAAGTTGGTTGCCAGTGAGTGGGCAGTTTGCCTTCTCTAAGATGCCTGCCAGGCTCACTCGAGGAGAGCCTGGAGAGCAGCCTTTTCCAGAGGTTCTGTGGTATTAGCCACTGAAGGCTTCTGGGGCCAAAACAAGGAGCAAGAGAAATCTCCTGCAGGCAAATGATAGGTTGTCCATGAGGAATTCTGTGGATGGAAGGCAGCTGAATCATAGTCCATACTGTGATTGACTGCTTTCACAGCTGCCAGTAAATAGGACTTGAGGTATAACCTAAAGGGCCCTAAATGGTTCTGATGCAGATGCATACAAGTAGACAATCAGAATAATATTATACCTTACTGCAGCCAGGACTTTGGAGCACTCAAAATGATCAGACTTACTAAGATGTACTGTCTAGCTCATGCTCCCATTTCCTGCTTTATTGAGGAGCATCTGGGAAAGAGGCCAGGAACAAGCTGGTTTCTCCAAAAGAGACATTCAAGGAGCTCTCACCTTCTGCCGGCTTCCTCTAGGGCTCCTGAGACACAGGCAGGAAGAGGGCTGAAGGCTACATACCTTATTGCAGTCCTCTCCCACATAACACCTTTCCTGAAAGCTCCTCAGCCTCTCTCAGAGTCTGCCCAAATGTGCATTCATCACACTCCTGGGTCGGATGCAGTGACCCCAGGCAAGATCTGTAGGACTTCTAAAACTAAACCGTTCAGCAGAGGCCTTTTAAAATCTAAATTACAGGAAAATAAAGGGCTGAGACTCAGAAATCTCAAGCCCAGGAAGAAAGCATGGAGCTGTTGAGGTTTCAGCCTCCCCTCCAAATCTTTTCCATGTTAGCTCTGTTCATGAGGAAGCTGTGTTTCAGCAGACTCCCACATTGCTCTTGCTCAATTTCCCTGGTGCCAGTGAGCCCATGCACAGTCCAGCCATAATCAGGACAAGCCTCCCAGACATCAGCTCTCCTGGCCACACCTGCAGGACATCACCATTCCAAGAAACTCAGGTAAAAGTTAACTTGCAATGAGGTCTGCAGCCACTGATCAATCCCCCACCTTAGATGCTACATTTGTATTTTGTAGACACAAATTTCAGGATGAAACTTTAAGCTTCTTCTGAATATGGTCACACCTTAAGAAGTATCATTATTGTAGGTACTTGATACAGAGCTAAAACACCTCAATCAAGAAAAATTTTTTCCTATGTTGAGACCGTGCTTTCAGAGTTTGCCATCTGCCTAATCCTGGAAAAACCTGTCTTAGTCAGGAGACACGGGTGCACTTGAGCCCATTGGTGGCTTATGAAACATTGGTCCAGGTCTTTCACTGGAAGTAGAACAGGGTGCACGCCATAGCTGTGGCTGCACCACTGCTCATTTATTCACAGCAACTTCTTCAAACAGAGACAAGTTAATAAAGTTCATAGGAACACAGAAATGGTGGGAAGGGACCTTAAACATCCTCTAGTTCCAACTCCTCTGCCATGGGCAAGGACACCTTCCACTAGACCAGGTTGCTCAAAGTCATGTCCAAACTGGCCTTGAACACTTCCAGACATGGGTAGCCACAACTTTTCCGGGCAAACCCTTCCAGTGTCCCACCACTCTCATAGGAAAGAATTTCTTTCTAATATCTAATCTAAATCTAGGGAAGAACTTCTTCATAATATCTAATCTAAATCGGGGGAAGAATTTCTTCCTAATATCTAATCTAAATCTACCCTCTTTCAGTGTAAAGCCTTTATCCCCTGTCCTATCACTATATGTGTTTGTGAAAAGTCCTTCTCTAGCTCTTTTGTAGCCCCACTTTAGGTACTGGGAGGCTGCAATAAGGTCTCCCCAGAGCGTCCTCTTTTCCAGGCTGAACAACCTCATCTCTCTCAGCCTGTCTTCACAGGAGAGGTACTCCATCCCTCTGATCAACTTTGTGTCCCTCCTCTGGACTCTCTCCAACAGGTCCATGTCCTTCCTGTGCTAAAGACCCAGAGCTGGATGCAGTATTCCAGGTGGGTCTCACCAGAGTGGTGTAGAGGGGCAGAATTCTCTCCCTCGCCCTGCTGCCCACGCTGCTTTCATGTAGCCCAGGACATGTTTGGCTTTCTGTGCTGCAAGTGCCCATGGCCAGGTCGTGTTGAGCTTCTCATCACTAAAACCCCCAAGTCCTTCTCCTCAGATCTGCTCTCAATCCGTTCTCTGCCCAGCCTGTACTTGTGCTTGGCATTGCCCCGACCCAGGTGCAGGACCTTGCACTTGGCCTTGTTGAACTTCATGAGGTTTGCACAGACCCCTCAAGCCTGTGAAGGTCCCTCTGGGTGCCATCCCTTCCCTCCAGCATGCTGACCACACCACACAGCTTGGTGTCGTCAGCAGCCTTGCTGAGGTGCACGCGATGCCAGTGTCCGTGTCAGTGACAAAGACGAGACACAGCGCCGGTCCCGACACCGACCCCTGAGGAACACCTGTTGTTACTGGTCTCCACTTGGATGTCGAGTCGTTGACCACAACTCTGTGAATGTGACCATCCAACAAATTCTTTATCCACTGGGTAGTCCATCCATCAAATCCATGTCTCTCCAACTTATAGACAAGGATGTTGTGTGGGACAGTATCAAATGTTTTGCACAACTCCAGGTAGATTATGTCAGTCCTCTTCAAGAAGTTGTGTTGGCTGTCACAAATTGCCTCCTTATTTTTCATGTACCTTAGCACAATTTCCAGGAGGACTTGTTTCATGATCCTTCCGGGCACAGAGGTAGGGTTGGCCTGTAGTTCCCCAGATCTTCATTTTTTCCCTTTTTGAAAATGGGGTTATGTTTCCCCTTTTCTAGTCAGTGAGAACCTCATGGGACTTGCATGACTTCTCAAATATGATGGATAGCTTAGCAACTTCATCTGCTGGCTCCATAAGGGCCTGTAGATTGATCCCATCAGGTCCCATGGCCTTGTGCACCTTCAGGTGCCCTAGATGGTCTCAAACCTGATCTTCTGCAGTGGGTGGTTCTTCATTCTCCCAGTCCCTGCCTTTGCCCTTGGTGACGTGGATGATGTGCTTGGAGCAGTTGCCAGTGAAGACTGAAGAAAAACAGTCACTGAGTACCTCAGCATTCTCTATATCCCGGGTAACCAGGTTTCCTTCTGGAGAGGGCCCACATTTCCCTTAGTCTTCCTTTCATTATCAACATACCTAGAGAAACTTTTCATGTCACTCTTGATGTCCCTGGCCAGATTTAACTCTATCAGGTCTTGAGCTTTCGTAATCTGATACCTGGAGGCTTAGACAATTTCTCTCTATTCCTCCAATATTATCTATCCCTGCTTCCATCCTCTGTAGGCTTCCTTTTGTGTGTTTGAGTCTGTCAGGAGCTTCTTGTTCATGCATGGAGGACTCCTGGCATTTTTTATTAACTTTCTCTTTGTTGGGATGCATTACTTCTGAGCTTGGAGGTGATCCTTGAACATTAACCATTTCTCTTGGGCCCCTCTGCTCTCCAAGGCTTTATCCCGTGGTACTCTACAAAGCAGATCCCTGAAGAGGCCAAAATCTACTCTCCTAAAGTCCAGGGAAGTGAGCTTGCTGTGCACGTTCCTCTCTGCCCTAAGGATCTTGCATTCCACCATTTCAGGGTCACTGCAGCTCAGGCTGCCCTTGAGCATCACATTCTTCACCAGCCCCTCCTTCTGCGTGAGAACAAGATCCAGAATAGCACTGCTTCTTGTTGGGTCTTCTATCACTTGGAGAAAGAAGTTATCACCAACATATTCCAGGAAAGTTTGTGCTAGAAATCTAGGGTTACTTACAGCAATGTCTAGCAATGCAGCCCAGGAAGGACACACATGTGGATCTCACTAGTGGGAGGAGGTGAGTTTCCTGCAAGCCTAATCAAAGAAAGAGAAATCACACAATGTGATACCTATTACACTCATGTGCTGTGGAACAAGGAAACACATGTGCCTTGTACTCAGCTCAGAGAATGATGTGTGTGAGCAGAAACAACTGTGCTGCAGCTCCTTGGTGTCTGCTCACCAGGACTCTGTTCAGCACAAGATGATAACAAGTTAATAGGTATTTCCTGCTTAACAATTACATGAATAAAAAGCAGAGCAGCACATGCCAGACATCAGCAAAATGTGTCCAGCTCCCAGCTAGGGAAATACACCCTAGCAACAGATCATAAACCAAACACAAGAACAGCAGCACTGGTGACAAGAGAAAGAAAAAAACTTTTGTAAGTAATGGAGACACTCTATGTAGCTGGGTGAAAGCCAGCCTTCAGGATGGCAAGTAACTCCCCTGCAGCTATCAAACCAGCTGACCAAAAACTAAGAGCAAGAAAACATTCTTCTCTTTTTTCAGGAAGAAGGACTATCTTGAGATACCTTAAGTCCAAATGACTACAGATGGGAGAGAACAGCTGCACCAAGAAAAAAACTAAACTTCCTCTCAGCCCCAAATCAACTGGCCGAGCACATGCCATAATAGCATCCCAGGTCTACTATCATGATTTATTTTTTGTTATTTTCACTACATCAAAGAAGTGATTTAAGAGATAACATTTACTGGAGTGATTGCTGCCAGAAAAAGCATTGAGTACTCTTCCTTGGACTAACTGAAGCTGCAGCAGAGCTTGAATCAGTGTTTAGAGAAGTATGAGGGTTGAGAGGGGTAGAGAGGTTAGAGGGTTGTCTCTCCTGTGGCTGTTCAGTGAAAATGTTTGGGAAGGTAAATGCCATTAACTTGTCACAGCTTAAATTCTTCAAAATGGCAGAGGGGACATGACAGGAAGGGAGGGAGGAACAATCACTGCCCTGACTCTGTCATGTAGGAAGATGGGAAAGCTCCTTTCTGGGTCTGTGAGAAGCTTCAGCTGAAAAAGTTTGAACATTTTATTTCAAGAGACTAAAAGTAAATATTTTGATATTTCATTTTGAAATGACATATTTCCTTTTGATAGAAATACATATCTTGCAGAAAAGAAAAACATGCAGAGTGTATCAGTAGGAAACCAAAGCAGTATTAAAAAATGTTTCATTTCAGTTCTGGAAAAAAAATTTCTACGTATCTTTTCATTGGCATGCCTGAAATAATACTGGCTATTATTTTTGTTTGTGAATAAAATTAAAAGTCTTGAATATTTTTAAAGTTAAGCTCAATTGGAAAAGTAATTTCAACTATCTCCTTCTAATTTAGCTACAAGTCCATTACTTGCTGGGTTTTAATGGAGACTTGAACAACTGAGTGTGATATCACCCAAGGCATGCACATTTGGAAGAGAAATGCCATTTTCCCTCCCTTTTTCTTTTCCTTCCACCTGACTTTTGCTCAGAAATGAACCCCCAAACAGACCTTACAGCCCCCCTAGCACATGACCCAGTTTGGACAGCAAATCTCATCACCCTCATCCCTCCTGCCCATATTGCCACTCCAGGTGGTGCTGGTGCTGTGCTGGTGAGAGGGCCTGTAACCACACAGGTGGCAGGCCTAGGTGGGCTCAGCCCCCAGCTTAATTTCCAGGAACAGGCAGAGCAGCAGGTCACAGTGAGGGCAGCAGCAGCAGCAGCACAGCACAATGGACAGCAAGACCATGGTGCCACCTTAAAATGCCAGGGCTGCACCATCCAACCTGTGTCAGGGCTCCAGGGCAGAACTGTGTTTGGTAAATGAGTTTGACAGACAACCACTGTCTTTCCTTCCCCCTCAACAGCTAAAATTGCAATATTAAAAAGGATGATATAGAAGAAAGTAAGGAAAACAGTAAAACAATTAACTAAGAGCATTAAAATCCCAGCTGACACTCAGGCAGAAGGATCCCCGACCACTAGTTTTTCCTGCTCTGCATTCACATGTCCAGCTCCTTCTTTTATGCTCTCTGGTCAGAAACAAAGCCAATAAGGCAGATCCCAGTGAGACGGAACAAGGACACTGCTGAAGTTACCAAAATGAGGCTTTGGAGACAGAACCCACTATTGGTTCACTCCTAAGCTTATGAGTGGCTGCAGGCAATTTCCCAGGTCTCGTTTCATTAAAGTCATTCCCCAGGAGCTGAACTTAATTACTTCAGTGGGATTCATGTATGTTCTTAAGTATTTTCCCAAATCAGAACCTTAATTGCTCTGTGCCTTTGCTGCCCATCTGCAAGATAGGTTTAATGTTTGCTTTCTCCCGCGCTCCGACTATTGAGATTCGCATTCTCCCAGACGAAGCCTGTCTTGTGGTCCCTGTCTGTTCAGCACTTTGGCTGATAAGGCTGAGGTTTCACTCGAGCTATTTTTGGGCCTTGTCACATTTCACATGTATAGAAGCCATGCTTCAAAACCTGGTGGCCTTTTTGTGGCTTTTGTGTCTCTAACAGTGACAAAATAAGTTGCTTGTTGACTTTGGAGCAAAGCCGCAAGTGTTTTTTTTTACTTTAACACCATTACAAATGGAATAATTACATGGCACTTTGAGACAATTTGCTAAAGATGCTCACACATTTCAAGAGGGTAAAATTACTTTATCCAAAGCAATTACAAAATAGCTAATTAGTGAAACTGGCTGTGAGCTCTTAGAAATGTGCTGTGGAGATGCTGCTTTTAGTGCCAGACAACAAGCCTCCAGTTTATGAGTTATTTTCAGGTAATGAAGAAACTCTTGCAATGCAATAAATATGTTCTTTTCATCAGAGATTTTCTTAGCCAACAAGTGCATAGATTCCCAAATTAATAAGTCAGTGTTCTTGCCACATGCCTTCCCTGCAGCCTCATTGAACCATTGCAACTTTGTCAGGTGAGCAGCAAGATAATCACTGGAGCAGCTGGACAGCAGCTTCATGAGAGGAAGGACAGCCAGGGCATCATCACACTTGGCACAAAAAAGACTAGGGGCACCTCTGAGGAGAACGTGCTTGCTGCTACACTCTCCCCAGAGGAACTTTGTTGTGTATTCAGGACCAGTGGCCACAGAAAACAGCTTTGAAAGAGCTTTCTAATTCTGATATAAGGATTAATCACCAATTAATTCTTCCTGTCATCTCCCTGCATGCTGACAAAAGACCTGTGGGTAAAAAGGGGTTATCTTGGCCCTGCTCTCACTGCTATGTGAGACAGTGGGATCCATGAAAACAGAAGAGACTTCATTTCAGTGAATCATGTTTAGATTCTACTAGCTGATAAAAAATTAATGTGGATAAAATGTCTTTGCAAAAATACTGCTTTAAAATTCTATGGGAGAACAATCACGTGTGAAGAAAAACGCAGTTTCTGGGTTGTTGGAGTTTTATTTTCAGACAAAAGGTATCCATTATGTATGAAGTAATTGTTGCAGGCTGTGAAATTAGTCTTAAACATAAGCAATGGACAGGAGTGACATAGTTTTACAGAATTAATAAAATACAAACGAGAGAGAAAGCGAGTCCCTGGGTTTTGCTTTCTTTTTTTTTTTCTTTTTGAGAACTGTTAAAGCAATTGTCGGCAGAACATTACACCTCAGTGTAGATCTAGGGACATTTTGCAATAAATAACTTTTATAAAAAATTCCAGACTATGAATTTAGCATACAATTTTAAACCATCTGTGCACTGTCACTCTAACACTGAGATCTCACTTATTTGTATATTTTATCCATATGATCTGATGTAAGTGGAAATAGGAAGAAAACACTAAAGACTCCACTAAAATCAAAGATAACACAGATAAGCACTTCATTCTTTGTGGGTATAAAATTTCTTTGTTTTCATTTTAAAACCACATCCACATTTAGGGTCCTCTTCATCTGTGTCATAAAAGTTAGAATTTATGTTTATGGAGCTACAAAAGCATAGATATTTTGTACTTTGAACTTCATAAAGTGGAAAAATGGACAATTCTATTCCTTCTGCCCATATAATTAGGGAAGAAACTATGGAATATGCAGGTGTGTTCTTTAGTTATAACTTCTGTTTTACAAATTCACTTGTTTTTCAGATTGATCTTTCTCTTATAAATGAATGAAACTGTGGCAAATCTGTTTCAAAACCAGACACCTTCCTTTGGCTGTCTCTTACTCCATGCAGGTCTCTGATAGCACTGTGTTAATGCCATAACTGAAATATAAGAGCATTATGCAAGTCTGATCTACAGATATATAGAAAACTCATGTTCTTAGTAACTGGCAACTCCAAATGTGACCTCCACATTTCTGAATATCCAAATTATAAGTAGGCAATAGATCTAAGGTGAATTCAATATAAGAAAACAGAATGAGATGAACTAAAAAATCATGGATTAGTAAGCATTACTTAATGTTAGCTCTTACTAATGACATATTCCTTTGTGGGTTTTTCCATTGTTCCAAGCAGTAATATAGTAATGTTGCCTCCATTAAAACATTTGGCTACCTTGGATAGACTTTGGACTAGCTTACAGTTCATATATCTTAGGCCAGAATGGAATGATTTTTGCCACCCCTCTGCTGTTTTCATACAGTGGACCTCATTCCTTATTTTTAAATGCATCAAGCAGCCGTTTAAAAAAAGTGTTTGGCTAATCAATTTATTTAAGTCTTCTCAGTCATGATACATTAATAATTACAAATTCTCACATATTTACTACATACTTCTAATTTAAACTCTTTTGCAAGGAGCTGACTTTCACACCTGTCACAGAGCTACATTATATAGCATAGCTCATCCCTATTGACAACCATAGCATGATTTCCAAGCAAGATAAGTTGACTGGTAGACATCAATAGCAAACTCTGGTCCTGAGGATTTTCCTCCCCATTTTCATAATGTCTTGCCAGGTTTTTTTAACAAGCTGTTGATAAGAAGCAATAAATCTATTCAAGTGCTGACAAGGACAGTCCAGATGATTGTTTCTCGCTGGCTGAGGTAGAACAGGTTTTCTTGGTTTGTTTATTTGTTGAACATTATCTAACACTTATTCTCTTCTGTATGTGAGAAATTTACTATGTGTTGCCCTCTGGCAGATGCTTGAGACAGTGTCATCCTACACTAAAGCCGTATATTTAGAGATACAGCAGGGTCTAGACTTGGTAATCATCGTTAATCTATGTGTCAGCCTGTGGTTTATGTGCCTGCCCCAGCATAATAGATACTCTCACACCCAGATGGGAGACCCACTTAACCCTAGAACATCACTAAATTACACAGATGCTATACCTGCTAGGTCTTTCCTGTCAGTCCTGGAAAAGATATAGCATGTGCAGGTTTCACTAGGCCAACATTCCTACCACCCTCTCCATAGCTAAGGCTCTTTCCAACTCCTTTTCAAATGGACTCATCTCGAGAAAGACAGCTGGAGGAAGCATGTCTGCATGCCTTAGCCTTGGCCAGCAGGTGCATACCTTGCATGTTTCCTCCTCAACACCTCTATAAATGCTGGGACAGATAAAACCATTCAGACTGAATGGGTTTTGTTCAATACATATGTGATTGCAATGGTATAACATCATGCAAGTACAACTGTATATAACAAGTACACTGAAAAATTACAGTAAGATTCTGGATCTTTTGTGTACAAAGATAAGTTGTTCATTACCATTTTTAAAGGTGTATATCCATTTTTCTGCTATTGTGTTCATTATAGTCTCTGATTTGTTGGAATTAAACTTGTCACATCATGGCCTTATCTGAGTTCATTGCCAAACCTGACCATCTTTGTGTCCTGCTGCCCCATCCTCTTTCTGTTTCCCACCACTCACCAGAATGCATTACCATGGGATGCAAACTGGCATGAAAATCGTATGAAAATATTTAAGAAATAGTCTCCACATTGCAGATGCTTCTGACAAGATAATTGAACTACAATGACAACTGAATACTGAGGATAGACATAAAAATAAAGATGGTACTCTTTGACTTCTGCAGGAAATAAGAAACATTTGCTGCTTTCCTTTCAGAACATCAGAAAACATTCTCAAATATTTTGGAAAGAAAGACTGTTATTTCTTGGAGGATGATATTGTCTCCTTATTCTAGGAGACTGACTGTGCTGGGAAAAATCTCATGGAAGGAGAGACTGCCTCACGGTGAGATGCCATCCAGACGGTAACACCTCACTGCCAGTTACGTAGACACTTTGAAATCTAAAAATGGGTTTTCCCCAAGTGCCCTGTTGGCTGCTAACCTCTTCTTTGGTGCCATCACAGTGTGGAAGTGTTTGAGATTTACCAGCAAAACCCACAGAGACTGAATTTCCTGCTGCTGTACACAAATAAATTGCCTGAAGGTGTGACAGCATGGAGATGGGTGGCCACCTCAGCCTGGTGCCTATTTGAGGCATACCATGCTCATCCTCTCTGTACTGGGAAACTCTGCACACACTGGAGTGAACTTCTAGGATGGAAGACTGTTCCTCTCATAATACAATAGAATCATAAAATCCTACAGTAGTTTAGGTTGGAAAGGACCTTTAAATGACCTGAAATAAACAGGGACATCTTGAACTAGATCTTGTTGCTCAGGGCCCTGTCCAAACCAATCTTGAATGTTTGCAGGGATGGAGCATCCACCACTTCTCTGGGCAACTTAATTCTCTACATTTGAAGGCTTAGAGCATTCAAATGAGACATAGGAGACACAAAGATTTATTGCTTTGTAATAAAGGGATTAGTACTAAATGCAGTGTTCATTAATATGCAGGTCTCTCACATCTCAGATAAGAGCTGTCCTGCCAGCTACAGATTCTTACGGGCATTGGCCCAAGATAGTTATAATGAATATATAATTAATCCATGCAAAATGAAAAGAGGGACTACAACCTGCATAGCTACAGACCAGCAGTTAGGAGGTGGCAAGGGGCAGCAGGAAAGACTAAAGGAAAAGCGAGATTCAAACTCGAGTTCTGGTAAGGAAAGGACAGAAGTATAAATTTTTGTAACAGGAGATGGTGATGATAGAGAAAGCTCTTCCTGAATTTTATAAGAAGGGCTTGTCAAGAGGTCTAACCCCTAAGACAGGCTGCAGATCTGAAAACTGCTCTGGTGGAAACCTGTACTCAGGGACATGACTCTCCAGACTCACTCTGTCCTCCACAGCATTTCCCCCTCAAGTCTCTGAGAAAGATGTCTCCTCCCTGGTCAGCTTGCAAAAGTTTGTGTGTTCTGCCTTTGATGCTAAATCCTCCTGTACTCTGTAATAGCCCGTGGGTCTAACTTAATCTGTAAATCACACAACAAGCAGAACATTTAACAGGAAGGTGCTGCCATAATTCAAATAATAAGGCTGAAATATTCTTGAGGAGGTTTCCCAAAACATGATTTTACTCATTTTTTTAAATAGGAATGCTTAGTTTTCTAATACCAAAGATTCATTGCTGCAAAACCTAATTTGTTTTTTGAACTGGGGACCTGCATATAGTTTAATTTTCTAAATTAGCTTAAGGTGATGTCTGGAGCATGAATTCTCCCTTTTCTCTAACCATCGAAAGTACCATAGAACCAGTCCTACAAAACTGAACAGTCAGAAACAAGGTTTAACCTCCATGCAAAGGACTAGCCAAGCATGCACAGTACTGCAGGATTTGTTATCAAAGACGAGTCATCTCTTCCTAAGCCAACCTTTTTTCTCTGTTTCCGTCTACTGCATTGTTGTCTCTCTCTCTTTTCAGAATGTGGTAAAGAAATTAGGAGAGTTAGAGCAGCTATCCTTTATAAACCCATTTCCTTTCTAGTTTAAAACACAAACAGCCCTATTTTACTTTCTTTTTAGCTCAGAATAGCAGCCTCAGGCTCCACTACTTTCTCAGGCTGCTCTACAGCAGTCTAAATACTAAAAACCACAATTATTTTAAAAATGATTTTAGAGCTTGATCTTTGTTTTAATAAAGAGTATGTTTTGGTTCCTATTTTTCACATAAAACAATTGTTATGAATTCCAATTTTAGTTTTATTTGGTATCTTTATTTTTGAAAATACCACAGTGAAAGCAGCTCAGATATCAGAAACTGCATTCTGTTTCATCACCTTACAAATGCCAACAGCGCATATGGATGTTCCATAAGCTGCTATCACCAAAGCAATCATCTGTAATGGGCTGCCTTGTAAACACAAGTTGTGTGTATTTTGCTTTCTGAAGTCAGGTGAAGTTCTTTCATCTCAATTCAGATGTGATTTACTGTAAATAGCTCTGATGTTGCTAAGAGACATTTCAAAACAAGTCCCAACTACAACAGTGTTAATATTAAAAATCTTAAATAGGTTTTCACAGTGTGTAGAACACACTTTAACATCCTCTGATAAGGCCAGGTAACTTTATTTGTGGGAAGCTGACTTGCCAACACTGGCAGGTCAGAGGGCAATAGGTCTGACATGTTCCATCCTGTACCTGTCACTCACTTGAGGGGTCCCTGCACTCCAGGAGCTTTTTCTCCGTGTGCCTCGGAGAGCCAGCTGCTCAAAACCAGAACACTGGAGCACTTGAGGGGTCTAGGGGAGGATCTTTTCTTACATGCAAAAATTGCTTTGTCTTCAAAAGACAGCGTTAATCTCACTATTAATATAGAGGATGACTTGCTGAAACAAGGTTGTTTAACATGAAATACGGGAATTAGATACTGAAAATACATTGTAAGAGTCTGACTGTTGGAAGGAGAAAAATAACACTATAACTTCAAACTGGGGTCATTATAAACATATAATGTTTACCTTTTGGTAAACAATCTGAAAATAATCCTTCCTCATTTTAGCCATTCCTCCTTTTCCAGTATATACACACCTTTGCCTGACCTGGGCAGGGAATAAGGAACCACCTTTGGGTAACAATGTAGATGCTATTCATGAAGAAACAAACAAGCTTTAACTCTTGAATAAGATGCGTAGTAAGTGACACACTGATGGGAAAGACAAGATAGAGATGAGTAAGCTTTCTAGGTGTCTGTATGAGAGTCTCCAAGTGCTAGGTGCTTTATCTAACACCATTATAATATGCATCCATTCTTTTTTTGTGTGTCCATTTAAGTATAATGGAATAAGGTACCTTAGCACTTATTGAATGGACATGGTGTGGTTTCACAAGACACTCCTTTTAATTAATCCAAAGGTGGTAGTTGGTTCTCAAGAGAATGAAAAATTAACTTATCGCCAAGGATTTGAGAGGGGATTGGGGAAGCAGAGTGCTGAGAACCAAAGGAGGTTTCCTGAAATTAGGCTGTGGGCACTTTGATACTTAACAATCCTGATATGCCTCAGTTATTTTTGGAAGCTGTTGTTCATACTTGACCTAAATTGCAGACACAACTCACTTCACCCTGTTCCTTTCTTTACAGAGTATAGAATTTGAACTTCTAAAAGAAAACAGACATTTCAAAATTAACATATGTATTAGTGTTAGGGCCAGGCAGATAATATGGATGCTGGCCAAGGGAGGGTGCAGCTGCAGCCAGGAGATCTGAGAAGACTTGATTCCCCTGTCATAAGAACAAGCACATGGAAAAGGATATACAGAAGATGAAGGGTTCAAAGTGATGAGAAGGAAAAAAATTACAAGAAAGATACAAAGAGGAGAAATAGGAGGGTCCGACCAGGTTGCCATGATTTTAATTACACTGTAATTTTACTGTGGTAACAGTAAAATTAATTGGCAGTGCATGCAATTCATGGAGTCTGGGTTGTCCTATACCTAGAGACAATGAAGCAGAGGAAGAAAAAGTGTATGTAATTTTGGAGTGCTCAAATATCACTACAAAAAGTACTCGAAAATACATGAGAGGCCAGAAATTTTCTCCGCTTTTTACTGTAGCAAAACTTCATTTTCTCTATGTACACACAAACTTCATTTATAGTGTTCAAGTCAGCTGTGAAAAATGAGAATTAAATTAACCCAAGTTAATAACATTGGACAGACCTGCTCTGAAAGACCTTCCTGAGCTTTGACAAACTTTGGTGAGCAGGTACTTGCAGCGACAGTGATAGAGTGCTTACTGCACTGAAGTCTGGTGTATCCTTTGGCAAGTGCTCCTTTACCATATGAAATGTTCAGCCTGTTTTTGAATGAACAAGATTTCATGACAATCAGAATAAAACTAATTACATCTGTTTGATGGTAGGACCTACTTTAAGATAATTTGCAACAAGGTTCCTAGGGAAGTGGTTCCCTTTGAAGTGCTTCTTACTCCAGGGTTCCCTTTTGAAGTAGCTCCCTCTTTGGATTACTTTTGAAGTGCTACCATTTCTTTTCTTAGGTCTTCTTTGAGTTCTGCTTTGTTGCACCTTTCACATTGGAGGTTAACAGCTGAAGATCACTGAGTAGAAAGAGAGACTTTGATTTAGACCAGTTTCTCTCTCACACCATGCAGGAAGACCTGCCTTCATTTCCCCAGAAGTAGCCATACAGGGAGGATTAAGAAAGCTCTTCATTTGTCTTCTTGCTGGCACCAGCTTCATATGTAAAGTGGCCACCATCCAAACCAAGGTGCAGAAATGTCTCCAGCTGTCTAAAATGCCTGTTTTGCATGATTGCAGAACAAAACTTTTTTTTTTTGTTTCCTTTCTCCCATTAGCTTAGATATCTGTTTTTCTCCTCTTCTTCCTTACGTGGTATAAGTCTCCACCTGCCACCTGGAAAACCCTTAATTCTGAGCAAGTTTTTAAAGCCACTAGTTGTGATGGACAGTTTGGAAACAACACTTTACTCTGGCAGTGAGACATTCCCATCACTAGAAAGGTATCAGCTCCCACATCCTCATCCTGACTTGAGGATTTGGAAATGCTATGAACAGAAAGAAGGAAGCAAAGATTTGAGGCTGTAGAAAATTTTTAGGTCAGATAAGGCTGAGATAAGGATGGAATTGGGAAGCCTTAGGAGGAACACATGAGATTGGACAGCAGGCACCTTGCAAGCTGAACAGACAACCAGTATGGAATACCAATGCACTTCTTGCAGAACAAAACTCTTTGAACAAAACTTAAGACAAACTACTCAGTGAACTGACCACCTGTCAAAGCAGCAAATGTTTTAGGGATTCACTAATAACACTTTCCCCAGGTAATGTAGAGGATATGAAATTAGGCTCAGCAGTCTAGATTGTAGGTACAAGAACACAAAAAGCTGGCTAACATTAATTTAAGAACACGGTGCTGTCTAAACCAGATTTTTACAACTTAGAAAATGTTGTCATTTTAACAGGGTCATAATTGAAACAGAAACAAATGTGCCCCATGAGCAAAGCAGTCCAAAAGAAGTGAGAATCAGAAATTTTTTTGGCTCTGCAGAAAATAAGGTTAAATTAGAACAGCATAGATGAAAATACTGAAACAAATGGTAAAGAGACAGAGCCAGTATTATTTAAAATGACATGAGATCAGTGGAAATTCCTCTGAAACAGTCATTCTCATTATCATACTAGTAAAATACTATTCATGGAAATGCCAGGGCCTTTGAAACACAGAAGGATGCTGACAACACCACACTGTGCCTCAGTGAAGGCAGCCTTCCCTTTTTTGCTATGCTGCTATCTTCCATAACTCAGAACTGAGAATCTTCTAATTCATCTTGTCAGAGATCATAATCAGCATCAGTATAAAACTGTAGATAAGTTGTTATCTTTCTACCACCATAATGACTATTTATTAGGTATTTCTGTGGTTATGTCATAGAAAGTTTAGTCATTAAGACTCCTGTATTTAAACTGAAGCTTTGGTTTCATATTATGTTTTTCCCAGTACTATTGCTAGTGTGAGGAGAATATTTCCTCCCTGTCACCGCTACTGTCCCTGTCTTTATGCACCCTCACTAGGTTGAATGAAATGTTTGCAGGTTCACAAGAAAGTCAGTGAAGTGATCTGATGCTTTTGCGTTGGGGAAAGTCTGAAAAACTTATCACTCTGGCAATGTCTCTAGAGAAAATTTCCTATGAATCCATACTCTCAGAAACTATTCAACACTCTCCATCGACATTTGTCAAGCAGGGACACATGTGTGCATTATGAATGAATTATCTATTGTCAGGGAAATTATAACACTTCAGGACCACCCAGGTTGAGGCAGAGTTTCAAATGCATTTTTGCATATCAAAAGCTTGATATGTTGTATCAAACAGCTTTTCACTAGCTCGAAGATCATAAATTGATAGCCTAATTAAACCAATTATTGAGTCTTTGGGCTACAGGAAATTCCCAGTGTGGCATTTACACTGTTGAATTCCCAGGGAAGGCATGAGTTCACTGAGCTTTGCCCCGAGTACAGGAGGGTGGCATTAGAGGGATGACTGCTTGGGAGCACAGTTGCAAGTGCCTCTGGGCTGGTGCCCGGCTCACTGTGCAGGGGAAGGCAGGCTCTGCCACCCTGCATCCTATGTCCACCACCATTCCTCCCTGCTCTCTTCTGCAGCTCTGGTATCCGCCGGACATCCTGCCAAGCCAAATGACCTCACTGAAGCTTCAGACAACTGTTTAGTCCCTTTTCTCCTTCTGGGTTTAGTTTTCTGCTGTTTTAGTGAGTTAAATCAGCTCATGAAAGGCTTCAGGATGGTCCAGAGCTGGTGCAAGAGATGCATAGATGAGTGGCCAGGCCACTCTGCCTGAGAGGCAGGCATGGGGATGGGGTATGTGACGTCAGAGCAGGATATGCTTCTTGATTCTTTGCACCTGCCTTCCAAATCTAGAAGGCTTTTAAGAACAATTTCTAGCAGAGCAGAGTAAAACTTGTTTTGTTTTTTCACCTCAGCAGGATAACCTGTGAAATGTTGAGATGTCACTCTGCACCAGCAGCGATGCACAAAGAAGAATCCTCTTGGGAATTATAGCTTTATATACTCAGGAATTTTCCTGCCACTGAGCTGACAGGACCTCCTTAGAGGTAACTGACAGCCAAGTTGTGGGGAGCAGACCATCAGTGAGATTGCTTAGGCAAACTCAGTGGCATGAAATCAAATGATAGGGAGGAGTAGCAACCCTGAGCATAAGAATCTACCTACTCACTTGTGACACTACCTGATCAGCTGACATTGCTCAAAAGGCTGCTGTTGGTGCTCTTGCATGCTGTCCTTGTGGTTACTACTATACGTGATGCTGGAGCAGTAACAGCAGGAGGAAGAAGGAGCGCAAATCTTTCTGACTCACTGGGTGGGACTCACCTTACTTTCAGCCAATCTGGGGTTAAGCACCACTTTCCTTGGCTTCCTCAGTCACTGGGCTGTGGGGTCTTGCATAAACTGCTGAGGGGGCCTTGGGAGGCAGATCAGACTAGAGATCTGCCAGAGGTGCCAAGGGGAAGAGATATTTCCTGCTGATTCTCACATGTATTCCCATTCTGCATCTTCAGAACATCCACTCTGCAACACAAGGCAGAAAAATATTTGCTTTCTTCCTTTTACCATCATTGACACAGAAGCTGAACCAAGTTATGGTCATCCCTTGGACTAAACACTAATTAAAGGTAAAGAGTTTCAAAACAAAACAAAAATATCCTGGATCTTTTCCTAATGATGAAATTATTTGAATTTATGAATTTGATTTTTTTCACAAAATAGTACAAAATGTACTTTTTATTTCTCTCAAGGTATTGTGAATCAGTGAGCTGCTGACACAGACCCTGGGATACATCACTCACCCCGGCCATAAAAAGCTGCAGAACAAACAGCAGCGCTCATAAAGCATATCCACTGGGCTCTGGCCAAGCAGCGACTGTGATAAGGGAGGTGACTGAGTGGGAAAATTAGTTTGATTAACTTTATCAGCAGGAAGGTGAGGAGTGGAAAGTCTCTAAGCAGGAGAACAAAGGGGCAGAGGTGATAGAGCAGCGGCTTGAAGAGCTAGGCGGCTTTGGGCGAAAAGGAGGAACAAAGGTGGATGCCTTCTTGGAGAGGGCTTTTCTCCCCTCCGCCATCAGCCAAAGAAACAGGGAACTAGCTGGAGGGGAGAAGACTCCAGGGAGAGGGCAGGAGGAGATTTTCTGTGTGCTTCAGGGAAATATTCATGTGGAAGTTGGGGAAAAGGGGTGGGTAAAAGGAGATGAGTGTTACTGGCCCTAGTTGGTTTTCAAACGCAGCATCTCTGGATTTTCCCAGACATGCCCGCGTTCACTCTCTACCTAGAAACTTTGTCAGGAGAAAGAGTGAGCTTTTTGACCTATTAAACATGTCTGGCCATGTAAAGAGAAGGACAAAGATAAATAATGCTAATGCAGTTGCCAGGTGTCTGTAAGTCCCAGACACATGGCCATCACACATGGCAGATTGGCAGCACAGCACATAAAACATGGCATTGAGGTCTCCCAGAGAGACTGAGCTTCACAAATACGCTCTGTATGGTTACTCTGCACATGGACTCACCACCAGAGTGTGGAGGTATCATGTATTGTCCTGGAAGATTCTTGGAGGCTATGACAAAGAATGCTCCAGAAAGGGGCAGAATTCCAGGTGTTGACATCTGTTTCTCCTTTGCGCCCTATGGTCAAGTCAAATTGTGGCAGAGTCCTTCCGGGAGCTTGGGTGCCATCACTTATTTCAAATTGCTTCAAATATCATATTGCTTTACACATCAAATCAGAAGTTAAACTATAAATTAAAACTCTAATGCTATTTTTTTGGCAATTAATGTTTGTCTCTCAAGAGTGCTATGATGGACTTAGGATGAACAGATTATATGGTCCATTTATATGAAGAGTAAGAGCACAAAGACTGTGCCCAAGAAGTATAAGAGAGAGGCTAAGAAAAACAAAACTAAATAGTGCCTCAGTGCAACTGCAAGCACGAGAGCACATAGCTTGAACATTCTCTCAGCAGACAGCAGGCTGACAGATAATTAGGAGGGGAAATTGTGTTACAGCTTAGCTAATTGCTTTTCATCAAGAAATATTAAATATCTCTTCCTACATATGAGAAGAGTGAAGCATAGAACAGGGAACAAACTCCTCCAAGGTGACCCACTAAGTGAAGTGACAGAGATAAGAATAGACTCCTCATTCCAAATTCTCACACAGACTGACCTGCAAAAATCCATCACTTGTGCAGTCACCTTAGCAAGGCTAAGGACACTTCAAGGTCACTGTGGGGAACTAAAGGTGACCTGAAAGATAGTACTGTGACTATTGTGGCACTAGGCTCCTGGATTTTTTCAGACATTGCCATGGAAAAGGAGATCTCAAGATAATCATGATTAAAACAAGAGTGGACTATAGTGCAGTAGCATAAGAAATAAATAGAAGTATATGGAACAAATACACTGGAGAGCATGAACCTCTGTTATGATGACTTAGCCTGCTACAGGGGAAAGAGTGGCACTGTCCAAGGCAAGCTGCTGCTCTGACAGATGTGCTCTGTCTCAAAAGCACCTTTCCCAGGCAGATTTCCCTTCTGAGGAGGATACTGGTACGTGGTCAGTGATGCTGCTAGGCTTTTTTAGCCAGTTGCCAGGAAAATATTTGTCTTTCATCCTATGCAAATGACCACAGCATTGCAACCACTTGATTTCATTACTTTTGAAAAGACATTTCATCCCTGAGTAGTTCTTAACTGGCCATGCACATACTCACATCCATTCCAGATTGCATGTTGTTCTCCACAGAGAGCTTTTTTTGGCATAGTTCTGGTTATACAGGAAAATCAATTTTGTGCTCTGCCACTGCCGAGGGTGAATCCTGGCTTTGAGGACAGCAAGTTGCAGATAATTGACACAAAGTGTGACAGAACAAGCAGTAAAAGCAAGAATACATTCTGGACTAGGATGAAAACTAGCAAGAAACAGCAAGCAGCAAGCCAGAGAAATATGGATGGACATGGTGCAGTTTACATCTCTGTGGCTCCTGAATTGTATGAAGACATCTAAAGTACACATAGTTGCTCTCTGGTTTTGACAAATGAGCATTAGACTTAGAGGAATGTAAAAGCATCTGAGTATTGTAAAGGAAAGTCCCAGGCTAAGGCTGGACCTTAAAGAGAACAAGGACAGCAGGATGACAGAGACAAATCAGAATAGTAAATGACTGGGTGGAGCTGAGGCCTCCATCAGCTCACAGGAGAAGGAGATGGGGTTTGCAGTCTCATACCGCTCATCAGATGTGGAGTGCACTGATCTGCAGGTCCGATCACTTTTTGTAAATGGATTGCTCAGAGAGATTGTGAGCACTTACTGCAGAGAGGGAACAAGATCATTTATTCCTGCAATGTCATTGCATGACACCACAAGGATAGCATTCCTGCAGCACAGCCTCTTTGCAATACCATTCTGCTATCAAGCATCATAAATCTGTTTGATGAAGGGTAAGATATTAAATGTATGGAGCTTAGCTAGAAATGCACTAAAAGTGTATGAGCGGTGTTCCCTGCTTCCTGAGTTCTTTCCTGGGATGCCTGTGTAACCTTTCCTGGTGTCAGCTTTCCTTCAACTGTACGGTATCTTAGCAGTAAAATAAAATATTGTGGAGTGACTTCATTCATTGCCTTTTACCTCTGGGAGTCTACAGTGAATTTCTCTCAAGCCTTTAAAGATGGTGTTCTTGTGGATGGATGGAGAACAGGTGTACTAAACTCACCCTGTTCTCCTTCATGTGCTTTATCATAGAGCTGAAAGTGTTCAGCTTGGAGCTGTATGTCAACATCTCAAACTATGAAAATCTGACAGTCTGGGAATCACACACGCTTCCAGAATAATTGGTTAGCCATGGTGATTATGCATGTGCTGTGGCTGGGAAAGGGACTTACAGGGACAGACTTTGGGAAGCACAGATGGTCTTCTAGGAATTGCTCAAATGCACAGCCTTTTGTTTCAGGTAGCAGAGCTGGTGTGGAAGAAGGAAGTAATTTTAATGAAGCCATTGGTTTCTGAGACTTTTCAAATAGTGAGTCCAGAGACTTGGCTGAGGCATCACTTGAATTACTTTCATTTTGTTCAAGTGAGTACACAGTTGGGAATTAAGTTTTACCAAGAAGGGTGGCAAAAACTTATTCTAAAGTAGTTCTTTCAACCTCTTTCAGTTATCTTCATTCTTGTGCAAAACCAAACGTATTAGCATAAAGCACTGGCACTTTCCATATTGACCCTTTTTGCTTTGCACTGGGCTGAAATAGATACAACTGAAAAGGGATTTCAGAGGAAATTTCTGCCCCATGGCTACTATGGGCCGAGCTTTAGAACACCTTGCTGTCCAGACTGCACACGGGAAGTTCTCCTGTACAGGCTGGCATTTTGCTGATGCTTGGCTCCTGTTTGCTTAGCAGGCATCACAAAAACAGGTGGCAGAGTTGGAGTTCAGAGGTTGAGGAGTTTGTTTGGCTTCAAATCAGCAGCTGAGCTGGGGCTTAACCAAGAGCGTGGGCATCCCTTTAGCTTCCCTTAGTGCTCTGCAGGTGTGTGTCATTAACAGGGATTTGTGTGAGAGAGTTGGGCTCTTGCAAATGGAAATGGAAATAAATAACTGTAAGTAAATTTTGGCCAAATGCAAAATAACACAATAGAGCTCAGAAAATCCTGCTTAGAGATTATCTGTTTATTTTCTTCCCTAAAAATTAAAGGAGATGCAATGGGTCCTTTAGAGAATTCTTTCCTAAATGTGGCTTTAAAATTACCTGAATTAAAAGAGGTCCACACCTTAACAGTGGGCCAGCTCTTGCCTGACTGACAGTGAATAAACTGTGTGACTCTGCAGGAGTGGGAAAACGAGGATGACTCTAAGCCTTCAAGATCAACTCAATCTTTAGTATAGATCAGAGAAGTCTATTCTGATCCTGCTTGGTTGATCACCAGGGCATAGAAGTCACACACATTTTTCATCTTGAAATTGAACTGACTGTGGGGATGCATTCTATCTGAGGAGAGGCAGAAAGCCATCACCCTTGTGGTTCTTTAGAGCCCTCTAGATACATGTACATGTCTAGATAAATAATTTAGCCTTCTAGATAAAATAATTTAGAGATTTACCTAGAGTAAGACCATCTGCTCGTGTTTGATAAGGTCACACACATTTGCCTCATCAGTTTGGACTGTATATTTGTTTTGAAGAGGCACACAAAAAAATTCATTTCGAGTCAGCCACACTTAAAGTAAAACTTATTTACTTAAAAATTTTTGATGGGAGCACTTGTATTGAGTAATATTTGGAATGTTAATTTTCTAGTAAACTGAACTGATATGACAGCATTGCAGTTGTGCGAAAAGGAAGATGGTTAAAAAGAGCTGTAGCACTATACCTGCAAATAACAACCATGTGCTCACCACCTCCACGTCCAGTATGACTGTACCAGTTCAACCACATCATTTCAATGCCAGATGCCCTGTGCAAGCACTTGCTAGTGCTGAATGAGGACTAGAGTCCCAGAGGTAAGGGAATCCCACAGATGAGGGTGGGAATTGCACTGTGGGAAATTGAGAGGAGTGATTTGTGCAGGGAAGGTGCCACTGGGGAAGCAGAGATTGGTAACTGTCAGGGAGTAAAGACAGCCACACAGAGGTGGGGAAGGCAGTGCTCACCTACCACAGACAAGGTCTGACTGGAAAATGTTGACTGGAGCTCAGGTCCTGGGGTTTTACTGTCTGTTCCCATGGTAGATCCTTCATGTGCCTCAGGCCTTAGATAACTTTTGGATGTAAAATTCTCTGTTGAGGTGGCTCAGTATCTGACCAAACAAGACTAGGCTTTGTCCAGCATCAATAACCACCACACCATCCTCCCTCTCTACAACAAGAGCCAACAGTCATTTCTTACTTCACAGCACTCCTAAGTAATTGAATTTTTTAGCAGATGTTCACATGCTAGCATCAAGGATGTTCACATACATGTAGAAACATATACAGACAGTGGAATTGTGTTCATTACATTGTTTGTATAATATGCTCTTTTGATGGGTTAACTATTTGGCTTTAGTTTTATTTTCATGTTTCCTTCTCTTATTGCTCACTGTTCAGGACATGCCAAAGCCACCACAGTTTAATATACTAAAACTTTGAGAGCTGCATGTGTTATATCTAATGATCTAGTTAATGATCTAACAAATAGATCATTAAAAAACCTTACTGTACACGTTCGTGTTAAGGAGATGAAAATTGCAAGCACCATCATTTGCATTTTTTGTTTTGTCTGAAACGAAAATATTCCCCCTCCTCCCTCCTCCTCTTTAAACACCAAAGGAAAAAAACACATCTCATTGTATTCTTCAAAAGTCCCAATATCAGAGAGTAAGGGAAATTAGCTTCTGGTCAAAACCTGTTTAAAAGATTTATGTCATCAAATATATAAAGAGGGATCTTGGGGCTAGAAAATGATGAGTTGTAGGAAAGGGTTGATTGTAAGAAAGTGTTAACACATTTATTATAGCTCTAGGGAAAGGTGTATTTTACATTCTTATCAGACCAGCTGTTAAACTACAAAGGCACTAAATTTTGCAACCGATTTGGAAAACCCAGACAGAGTCACATGATTGACGCAATACTGAGTTGATCAGATATATTTTAAAACTATCAAACGCCTTGTTGCATTAGACATAAAACTGAGGAGTGTGGTCATTATGGCCTACACACAACAGTGATATTTCAGCTTGTATTAATTTTGTTGTCAAAGATACAGCTGTTGTAGGAAATATTTTGAATTTTTAGTACCATCTGGTGTGCTGAAAGAAGAAGTGCTTTAAATTTGGCATAAATCCATTTTCTTAGTGGGTAATATTGGTGCTTTGAGAAAGGGGCTGTCAGAGCAGGAGATGAGAGGAGTTGTTTATTGAGGCTGTTTTCATTGCTCTATCACACTACAAACCCTACCCCACCTCAGTTAAAACAAACATGTTTATGACTCTTACAGGGTCCTCAGAATGACTTGTCATTGCTAATTACATTTGCATTATCAAGCTTTTTTTTTCAGGGTACAGCATTTAGCTGTCTTGGGAAGTGGCAGACACAGGGATTGCAGAAGGCAGCGAATGGAGAAAGCTGAGACCTTACACTGAGGCAGTTATAGCAGCCTCCCCATGAGGTGAGTTTGATGGCCCCTCTGTAGTGCCTGTACCTCTATTTGCCTCTCCACACTGTCAAAGCAAGCAAAAATCTTACTGCTTTAACCTCCTTTTGTCATGCGGATAACTGATAGTGATATTTACCTTTGCCATATAATTAGATCAGAGAGAAATAACTGATCTTCTACAGGAATGTTAGATGAGTGTCTATGTGTAACGTCTCTTACCTAGAGGAATCTCCTATGGGGATGACTTTGCTTAGAGGAGAAGTAGCAGCTCTGATGCAATAGCGCATTACCACATGGGAGCCCTGAAATCTTCGTTCACACCATCTCCAGGGTAACCATGAGCACTAAGACAATCTTATAACCACAGAAACCGAGGACAACAAAAGTTAAGCAATTTGTTCCAGGGCAAAAAAATGAGATGAAAAGTCCCATGCACAAACATTTTCATACAGTTTTCAAAAGTCCTTTTGAACAAAACACAGATCTCAGTTTCCAGGTGATTAAATCTCTAGAGTGGACATTATGAGTGTCAGTTCAGAACGGGAGATTTGGCAGCTGCAGGCTGTCAGTGTTACATAAATCCTGCAGAGTTTTGGGGAATGTTGCTATAAACTCATGGAGACCAGGAACCACGTGTGTGTATACTGCAGCTCCACTGTGGACTGCGTGTCTCTCTGCCTTGGGGGACACTCAGAACTGGTGTCACCCAGAGCAAGGGGATTTACTGAGATCTGACTGCTTCTCTGTAAAAAAACCACCCAAAATCAAAAAACAGTTAACTTTTTTTGAGAATTATGCAAAATTTAAGCTATCTTCCTTTCCATAAACTACTAGGTTTTTATAATATCATATATATATATTTATATAATATCATATAATATTTTATTTATATAATATTGCAGCATTAATATTACCAAATGATTACATTAATTTTTTTGCTGAAATACTACTAGAACCTGTTAGTATCATCTCTTGGTATTCCACAAGGGATTCTTTGTGCAGACAACTGGTTTCCTAAGACCAGACTTAACATCCTGCCTCTCTGTGGGATACTTTCTCTTTCACCAATACTGGGCTGTAATTTAACTTTATTGAGTCTACAGTTCAGAAGAGCTTCAACACTTAATAGTGAGTATATATTTTATTTTTCATTTCTATTTCCCTCCTTTACAAACCCATACTTTGGAAACGCATCCTTCTCACGCAAATCCTTTAGTGGGGGCAGAGATGTTTTGAATACCACTTTTAATAAGCATTAGAACTAGATGCTCTTACTCTCAGTGTTCAGTAACACAAAGACTACCCAAATGAGAGCTCTAGCACCACACCGCAGAGTGGAAGTCAAGCACTCGCAAACAGGGCTGAGGCTCATCATAATTATCTCTCCTTGGAAAAATACTTGGTCTTGCTCTGGCATTTTGTAGCAGCAGGAGACCATCCTGTGATGATATGCCTTTCCACCAGCATTATCACTTAATTCCCTTCTTTTTGAAGGTTTTTATAGGAATTGGGTGCAGCTGTTTTTCATCAGTCCCTTCTTATTAGTATTTCTAAGAATCCTGATTAATTTAAAGCCTGTTTCAACTGCTGCTTAAGGAGATTGAACATTTTGGCCTGCCTTCACAATAGCATTTAAAACATTGTGTGCAATATTATGAATTTCCTTTTGTTATTTTTGTGCAAATATATTCATAAATGTATTGCTAGTGGAGACATTTGTCTTATTCTCAGGGGCTTAATTGTTTCTTTCTTCTTTTCCATCTTTTAATTTCTTAAAATGTGTCTAATTTGTAGGATAGGACAAAAATATGGAGGAATAAATTTATGCTCTGAGAGAACGCTTATATACCCAGTGCTGGAGGCTGAGTAAAGCTAAAAAGCAGATCAGTCACAGTACCTTGCAGGACATTCCATGGTTCTTCTCCAGATGGTTGACTGGGAGTTTTCAGGGATTTAACATGAAGAAATTCATAGGGAAGAGAGCTTCTCCTTCACTAAATAGTTATTTACCTATCCTGTAAAGGATTTAAGCACTTTTATGTGTTACTTCCCTGCTGAACTGTTTTGATCTCTCTCTTCTTGAAAATTGCTGCAGTTCTGTTTGTTGCTGCAGTTGAAACCAAGCCTGAGGAATTGTAGTCTCAGGGCTACCATCTTCCAGGACTTGAACCTGAGCAGGTCCACACTGTTCTGCAAACTTCCTTCTGTTATTCTTGAAGCAAAAGGAGATGGACATGGCACAGTGAGAGAGGCTGCCAGAGGCAGAGAGCCATGAGGGCATGAAAGCACGGCTGCATTGTGTCACTGACTCCCAGGGAAGGCTGGGGAATGCTGTGCTGCATCTGTACTTGTGGTAGCTTTTCATTCTTTTCTCCAGAAATCCTCCTGATTGCTTAGCATGGCATAACCTTGTTCTCTTGTAAAGTCTTTTGAAGCATTCTGCCCAGACCTTAAGAAGATGGTTTTTAAGCCAGTAGACTCCTGGATTGGGTGAATTTTCCCTGGATCCAGGAGAAAGTTCACTGTTAGAATGCCTGAAAAAAATCATTCACAAATGCATTTCAAATGTTGGGTTTTTTGTAATAAACGATATTTCTGCTATTATTTACTGTGGTTTCAAGGCAATGGGCATTTACAGCAACAACAATGAAATTAGTACCCAGCTGTTAGATAAAATGGCTGGATAAATAACCTAATTATTAATTAGGTGATGTGATAGAGCCTGTATGCCTCAACCCAGTTGTCTTCTACTGTAAAAATGCTGTATATTGCATAACACTTCTACCAGTTTATTGAGGGGAAAGGGTGAATTAAGGATAGAACAGTTTTCTTCTTAGATTACTGCAAAGGCTATACACAACCATCACAAGATTCTTGTTTTAAATACTGTTTATAGTTTCCCTATACCTGATTCATGTGTTTAGTAATATCTTAGTTTTATGCAGGGTATCTAATCAGTCTCACACAGCAAATGCATTATATGGAGAATACACATTGTCTCTAAAATAGGAATAGGATCATGAGACTTGAGGTTCTGTATCCTTGTAGGCCACGTTTGGAGTTTCTAACTCTTAGTAACATCATTTTAGCCTGACTTTTCCCCCTAGACAGGAGTCTACCTCTTTTTTAAAGTGAATGCCCAAAATGTCTCAGTGTTACTACAATGCTTTCTTTTTCTCATTGGATTGCTCTCCCACTTTCACACTGCTGTGGAGTTTCCCCCTAAGAGTCACAGAAGCTGTGTAATACTCAATTTAACAATCCATTTCTGAACCCATCCTGTTAAAATAACTCAGAAATTTACTAAATCAAAACTGCTATTTTTCCCCTTTCAAAAGGGAAAATGTGACCTTTGAGGATGTGAACACATTTGTAGCTAGGATGTTTTAGGGAAAAATCTGCAGTAGGACTTTATTTTCAACATTAAAGGAGTTCAATGAAAAATCCGTTCATATATGGCCAGTAGTTTAAACAATTCAGAGCTATACTGCTATCACATCTGTACTGTACAGTATTTCCTTATCTAACCCAATTTCACCTTCAGGTAGTGATTTGATGCAAGGACACCTAAAGTGACCAGTGAAACTCACTTGCTTAGAAATCCCAGTCTTGGTTTTAATGGGCAGTCTACAAAGTTGTAGTGGGGAATGGATGATTTTTGGAAGTCACAGTTCAGGTTTCCTTATGAAGCAGGTACACAGGTACACTTCAGAAACTGGTCTTTACAAGCACATACCTACCCCAGCCAATGACCTTATTTTGATTTCACTTATTTAGTTGTAGCATCAGAAGGTCTTCATTTGTACAGCAGAGTAAAAGTCTTGAAGAGCCTGGTGTAATGAGGAGACCAATGGGAGAAGCCTACAAGAGGCAAAAGAGCTACCAGCATGGCTCAATTTACTGGTTCAAAACGAAGAGTTTGAAGAGAGCCTGGTGGTGAGTGAAGGGCAGAGAAGGGAAGTTCACTGAGCAAGGCAGAGTTTTTGATTTACTGATATTTTGCTTAACTGAGCAAATAAATGTAGTCTTTAATAAAAGAATTACTTATGTTTCTGATAATGCCACTCTGTGGAAATTTAGTTAAACTGTGTTAGTTAGAAGTTAATTCATAGTTACTTGATTCCACTGTTTGCAGCAGGAATATGTTTCAGCTCTAGCTGGGTGCTGATGGAGTGATACGGGCAGCCAAAGGGACTGGTGGGGGCACAGCGAACACTGTGAGGTTTGTCCTTGCTGTTGTAACGCACTTTCTGCTCCTTACAGCCTTTGGCAGCCAAGGTTGTTACACGATATTTATAATGCATGGTAAACTTTATTTGTCTATCTAGGTAGCTTTCTGCTGCTAAAAACAAAATGGGACCATAGATGCAGGACTAAGTTACTAACTGGATGTTTATTCTCCCTCCGTCTTGTTTTACTTTGCTATCAAAACATATTTTGTTTCTGCTAATCTAGAAAATTAAGCTGTAGTAATCTAAGGCCATTTACCCTGAATTAAACCATTCACATGCAGCTTGAGTATGTTATAACTTACATAAATTGACTTCACACCTTTAGCTGATTGATTTATTTTACTTTCCCAAGTGACCCTGTGTAGGCAATCCAAAATGTTTAATTAGTAAAATGAGGACTGCCCTACAAACTGTTTCTCTTACAGCTTCTCTCAGTCCCTATCCTGCACTTTTTCATCACTGTGAAAATATAAATTCTTGCAAGGGGCCTGAGGCCAGCTTTAGCTCACTGCTTGGATGACACTTTGGATCCAGCCTTTTTCTCACAGCCATAGGATCTTCACTTCCAGCCCTGTTCCTGCAGCACTCCCTTCTCCCACCCAAGCAGATTTACAGGGTCAGGGTTCCTGGTGCAGTGCACCAGGGTGTCCTCCTACGTTACCCACCCACCCCCATTTACTTCTTTCCCTTTCTTACAAATTGTTCTGCTTCTTTATGCTGTTATGTTAATTTGGTATTTTTCCTGGAACAAGGACTCCCTCAGACACATTTCCTACCAACACAGCATAGAGCAAAACCTTGATGTAGGAAATCTATGAGTGCCCCCTCTCGTCTGCTTTCCAGTAAAACAGCTCTGACATCTTTTCCATGGAGGAAGAGGAGAACACAGTAACTTGGCTTAATCAGTCCATTTGCATTTCTTTACAGATGGAAATGGAATAAAATAGCGAAGTTCACAGCATGATAAATGTAGATGCCTGCACATACTTGCAGACTGAAATGTTGTGCTGTCCCTTTTCAGCGTGAAGGAGATTCAAAAGTACAGGCATGTGTCGTATTAGTTTTTCTGCCTACTCCACATTCCTCAGTTTTTTCTCTGCAGACAGAGAAATGCTTTTGGTATTGCTTTGATCAGAGAGATCATAGATGATAAAATATTCCCTTTTTTCTCAGCCTTGCTTGAACCTTGGGATTCACTTTTCCTTCAAACAGGATCTTCAAAATGGTTACACCATGATATGAAGAAGTCTGATTTCCCAAATAGTCAGACCCATAAATATTAACATTCTTACAGCCCCTCTAGAATAATACAGGAAAAAAAAAAATCTATCCTTTTGAAATGTCCTAGGTGATGAGAATGGAAATGGCAAATGGAGGCCACACAAGAACTACTGGGAGCATAGTAACCCTGTGGTTACTATAGCTGGGCTGTCATCTTCAGAGCCAAGTCTGCAGAGCAGGGCTCTGTCAGGGCACTGTGCAGCAGTACGGCTCTGGACAGAGAGGGCTGTGGGGTAGAATCCATGGGGAGGTTGGATTCATGCAATCTACATGCTCAAGAACAGCCTCTGGCTGGGAAATCATCAGCTCCTTGCAGTTAGATGAATATGGCGGTCTTGAATACAAAAATCCTAATCTGTGGGTTTAAATATTTCCCCCAAAAATCCCTGAAATGTTTTTAAATCATAAATTGAATGTCTGCAACACAGCCTGATTTTTGTTCTCTCTTTGCCTTGTTTTCATTCTCCTGAACAGCTTTTGGTTTGCTGGCTGGAAAGTGACCCCTGGAGACGAAGTTAATCTTATTTCAGGAACTGTGCCCACAAAACAGGGAGATGGCTGTTGAGTTCTGGATAATATTAAATTTTAAAAAAACTGCAATGCAGCAGTGAAGTCTGTGTGAAGGCAGTGCATGGGAGCAGGGCCACACTGACAGCAGCAGGGAATAGAGGCTCTGATTTACCCGGGTAATATGCAAGTTCAATGCTATGTTTTCCCTCTAGCACATCTAGATGCCAGGACTTTGTCTTTAACATCTAATCAATGTGGTGCTGTGTCTGGCCTAATTAGCTCCAGTTCTTTTGTTAGGCCAGCCAGGACACTATGCTGATGTGGGCAGGGCTGCTTTGGGACTTCAGCAAATGTCTCTGCACATCTTTGCACCGCACAGACCTATCAGCTTGATGCAATTTGAGAGGCCACCCTGTGCTGTGCAGGATGTGGACACTGCCCTTGTGGTGTTTGATGCTCAGCCCTTGAAGAACCCCCAGACTTGGTCTGACAGGGTAGCTTGTGTGCTTTGTTCGTGCTGGAAATCTCTCCTGGGGAAGTGAATGATCCCATAGCTATTGGCAGGACCAAAATATATTTCAGGGCTTTGCCTTAGTAATCTCCAAATAATTGACTCCTCAGTCACAGTTTCTGTCTCCTGGGTGGATTCCACTGAGGAGAGAGAGCTCATGTCTCGCTTTTATTGTAACTGAGTTAAAAATCAGTCATCTATGAAAGGCGAGTCCACCAGAAATGGAATTTGAGGAGTTACTGAGGTTTGAGAAAGGACACCTCTCTCAGCCCCACAGGGTGGGCTGACACCAGCATCCTCCTCCTCCTCCTGCTTGCCCAACTCGCCCAATTAGGTGATATCACTTATCTCTGATCTAGTCCAGTTTTTTCCAAGTCCTTCAATGCTAACTTGTTATTTTTATTTTCTTTACGGCTTTGTGATATTTACACTTTCCTAGGAAACTCTTCCCAGATGAGATTGCACTGTATTGCCTAGGATCTCTGCCAAAAAGAATTACAGATGTTTCAAAGGAAACCATGCAGCTGAAACAAAATAAATTATGCTTAAAATCAAGGAAATGTCCTAATAAGTGAGAAATGCACCAATTTCTCTAAGAGAAATTGGTGCCTGCCTCTACCACCTGTGTTTATTTTTGGTTTTTTTACTTTACTGTGTGGTACAGCAGATGGTTCTTTCACACGAAAAAGTCTGCGGTAAGGCCAAGGTTGGAGAGGATTTTTAGAATTTCTGAAATTTTCTAATTTCAGAGTACTTTACTAAAATTTGTAGATGCATTTCTTTGTCTGTACAACCAGAAAACATGGTTCTGGAGCAGCTGTTAGAATTACAAGCCCTCCCTGACAAACTACAGGTGGAACACTTGACCCAGTAATGAAGCAGAGCCCCAAGTGTTGGCAGAAGCATTCCCACCTTGAATCAGTGAAATGAAATGAGTTCCTGAACTCACCTGGATGACACACCTCATTTTCTGTCTGCAGCAGGCTGTGAGAGACTGAAATATTAAGGGTTAGTGATTCAAATGACCTATCTCTGCAAAAGCAGGGGAGCTTTGCTGACAATGTGCAAGGTAACAGCCCATGCAGAGGTGTGAGCACCCACCACCCAGAGCCTACAGAGTTTGAGCCAGATAAGGAAAGAAGCAAATCCTGCCTGGTGGGATAGTGCTTTTATCATGCCAATGTCCTCCCTTGCACAACAGGCTCAGATGTGAAAATGTCCCTTTGGGGAAGTATCGGGACATTCCCATGTAGGCCTAGCCCCTTCTGATGGGGCATAACTAGCTCAACTACACTGATGTGAGAGACAGCTGTTATGTCATCTCTCAAAGGCCCCCAAAGTGCCCACAGTCTCATTTCTGAGGCCTGCAACCAGAGGACTGCACAGTGTTGCCTCAGACAGTGTAAAACTCTCTCCCCTGCCCAGGGGAGATACCTGGGCATTCCATAAATATGAACTTATATAAACCCGTTGAACTGCTGTGTTTCTTGGGCTTCCCCCACTTCTGATGGATCAAGACTGCAATGATCATTTTGACCAACAGACTTTGAAACTGCAGCAGTCTCATTACTGGGTCCACAGGTGGTGATATCTTAGTACTCTTCTTTTATCTTCCTTTCTTTTCCTTATACATTTTCTTAAGTGTTATTTTTTATGCATTTATATTGCTGTATTTCTACAGATAATAATGAAAATGGCTAAATACCTCCTTTCCATTGCAACCAAATCATTCTGAAATAAAACTGCTACTCATTTAGTGTCATTTCTCTCTAATCCACCCCAAGGGGTCTATTGTTAACAAGAAACCTCAGTTACCCCTGCTTCAGGGAGGGTTGTAGCACACACTGTGTTCAGAAAGAAGCATTACTCATTTTTGGTCTCCCTGTAGCTGTATCCCAGGAGAAAACCTGAGTGATGTCTCTTTTCTCCTTGTTTTCCAATCAACTTTTCCCTTACTTAGCAGTGCCCATTGCCTGAACATATATGTACTCCAACAATGTAAAATACTTCTGGTCAGCTAATTTTAGACTTTTCCTTTTTTAACTCTACTTGAAAAGCCTGGCTGAAAGTCTCAGAAAACCTGGTTCAACAGAAGATGCCAGATTTTTACACCTTCCTTGCCAAACCACAGCTACTAATCAAATATCTGATGGGATCATCATGTAGTCACCTGTTTAACACTTGTTCATTCCTTTCATGTCTTTCTGGAGAAAAGGCATTTCCACCCATTTCAGTCAGGAAAATACTTCTTAGATTAAAGTATATCTGAAGAGGAGGAGTGTATTTTTCTACACATTTGTACTCTCTGCTGGGTTTTCCTCTTCTGTGTTTCATTTCTTTAATTTATCATATTCTCATACTATCGAAGCATGCCTGAAGCTCAAGTTCCCTGAAGATCCATGAGAGTCACAGTAATAACATTCATGAGATGAGGTCATCTGTCCTGTTATAGAAGAAAGCTGTAATTCCACTGGAATTTCATTCCAATTTAGCATGCATTTGTGTCTGCTTATTTGAAAGTTTTTCTGGATAATGAATTGCATCCCTTAGGCATTCCATAATAGTTCTTATTTTAGTAATACTATATCTTCCATGCATTTCTAATACCAAAAAGGTCCATGTCAAGCAAAATGATCAAAACTGAACGTAGTTTCCTCAGTGTAATTTAGCCCAAATTTGAATTAACCCAAATTTGAATTCCTTTCTAGCTATGTATTTTAATTATGCAAAATAGGGACTCAAAGCAATTTTGTCATGTTAACAGAAAGGACAACTGATTTTTCCAATGTCAAAAAATGCAAATCTCCTCAGCCTTTGTTTGGTTCCCAGACTTACTATATTATGATGCATCTTAGAACTCTGTTGTACCATGTGCATAGAGTCACCTCCCAGGATCTCACTGTCCTGAGTTTGGGTTGTAGGTATGTCATTTGTTTTTATAGTTCATGAGTAAGCTGTAGGTTGTACATTGGTTTTTTTGTAACATGTGATTCCTGATTGTCTGGTCTGCATTTGCGAAAAGATTGAGCTTTTTCTCACAGAAGTGTTTGAAACCACTGAGTGGAAATGACTCCTGAGCCTGTTCTCAGTGTTCCCCATCCACCCTGTAACACTAAACAGTGTGCCCAGTTAGGGCTCCTACACTGCTGGGATCTGCACGTGCTGTCCCATGTCACTTCACACACTGCAGCTATTGTCTCCCCATGTTCCCCTCAGCAGCCATAATCATGCCTTCCCTGGCTCTGCTATCACAGTCACATGGATTGTTTTCCTTCAGACTCCAATAATAAGTCAATTAGGGCAGGATCAGCCTCTGGGAAGTGAAACCAGTTACTCTGTCTCTCCCAGAACCAGGACCTTAAATGATCTTCTTGAACATTTTGATTCCCTTCCTTTTGTATTTTTTTTGCAATCCATCGAATCCCTTCTCTTCTAATTAGCTTGCCAGTAGCCATCTATCAAGTGTTTCTCTCATAAACTTACAGACAAAAGAGTCCTCTGTAACATGTTGTCAGGTTACAGCCAAGTGTGGTGTCTGGTAGAGATGGAAAACAAATAAACAACCCATCTCACCTCCAAAAATGCTCTGACTCTGTGCTAAGTTTTCACACAGAAACAAGCTCATTTTCCTTCCTGGCTGACACTCTCATTTCACTCCTCTAGCAGTTGGGAAGAATCATGGTGGAGTTCTTTTTTATAAACACCAGCATGCCATTGTTTAGAGAAAGGGACGAACTTCTGGTCATGGTTTTCATTTCCTGGATTAAGACAGGCAGAAAAAATGTGGTTAGCCAATATAAATGAGTTTTGGCCTTTTTCTGTGTTAAAAGGTAAGCAAATTCAAAATATCAGCCAGTTTGCTGTGTCTAGAATTTAAAGGATCAGCACCGGCTCCTTGACATCACATCCAAGCCTTGCTGAAATATCAGGAAAATCCAATCTTCCTCCTGTTTGCCAGGCAGATTATGAGGGCAGTTGTTCCAATGGATCGTCCTTTGCTCTGAAAGATGCTTAGGATTATGAATTTGCCCACTGCAGTTTCCCAGAGCCTCTGCCCCCCCAGAAACAGCAGCTGAAACTGGGAGTGGCAGCTACGGAAAGGCATGGAAAGAGCCAGGGAGGTACTCCAGCTGTGAGCACAGCTGTGTGAGGTCTCCCTGCATCCCCTGCCACTGCCCCAAGCCACGCAGGGGCTTCTCCATGGTGTTTGGAATTTTTGCACTCATGTTTCACATGACATGCATGATGCAGATTTTGCTGCAGGGCCTCAACCTATCAGTAACCAAGAAGAGGAGGCAGAGCATGACAACAAAATCTGCTGGCAAATGAGTTTGTGAGGAGCTACTAAGAAAAAAACTGCAAAGACCCTGGAGCCTGGCTGTGGACCCCTTTTAGATGATTCTTCTGACTCATAGAAAATATGCATCTTGTTTCCAAGCACATCACTGTAACTGTAACCTGGCTATAATAGGGGCCTTGATTTATCAAAGAACATATCAGAAAAGTTTAAGATTAAGTGAATGACAACATGGATTTTTTCAAGCAAGCCTTTTCAATGCAGCTTCTGCATTTGGCTTTTTTTACCTGCTGGCTGCAAGGAGCCTGCAGATGTAGCTGGATGCTCTGGGTTCCTTGCTTGAGTCTCTGTTCTGAATTGCATACTCATGAATCTTCATCTTCTGAACTGCAAAATGCATCCTATATTTTAAAGGTAATAAAGCAAATATTCATTGACAGGGAATGAGAGGTTAATGCCAGGTGGAGCCAGTAAGAGAGACAAATGTAGAAATGTGTTCAGAGAAAACATCCAGGCAGTCGCCAAGCACCATTTAATCGATTCTGCTGACAGCTTTGCACAGAGCATTCAGCAGCACTAGTGCCTGCCACAGCTCTCCCTGCCAAAGAGCTCCCAGCCATCCAGGCTGGATTCCCCATGCAACAGGCTCTTCTGAGCATCCTCCTCCTGGCACTGGAGCTGTGACTAACAGCCTAGCCAGGCTAGGCCAGGGGCCTCTTGATATATTCGGTATTTTAGAACAAAGCCATCATTCTACAGGGTTGTTGAATGTGCCATAATGAACTGAAATAAGGCAGAATGTAAAGGCTGGGAGATACAGGCACTCTGCTGGAAAGCAAAGTCATTAAAAATAATGAGCAGTCTTTCACTTCCTTCTTTTTATTAACTTTCTGCAGAGGACAACCTGGCACTTTATTTTTAACACAGTCTCCACTTTACTAATATCTGTCAGACAGATGGCTAAATTTTTTTTCCACAACATGCTCTACAATATTTAGAAAAAAAGTTTAAAAAAAAAAAAAAAAAAAGAAGAAAAACTGAGCTCACCCCTCCCAATTTCTTCTTCTCTATATAACTCAGATGGCTTCTTTTACAATAATTTCTCTGAATTCAGCAACTCCTGCTACACTTTGTGGCGATCACATGAAAAACGACACAAAAAGATGCCATGCCCAGCAGAATTTGAAGCATGTGTATATTAACCATAACTAACAATTAGTGAAAATCTGAATGAATAAAGTTTTGCAATCTCTTCCTTGGGACAGAGCCATGTCCATAGCCACAGACAGAGCCTTGGCTTCCTGACTGGGGCTTGATAAATCAGTCCTGCCCTGCAGAGCAGAGCTGAAACAGGTGACAGGATCCACCAAGCATTGCATGTCCTGGGTTTCTTTCAAAGTGGTTGCTCAGGCACAACTCCCCAGCCCTTAGAAGAGTCTGATCATTGGAAAGCAGGCTGTTAATTACTCTAGCAGCTCTCTCTTCTCCTATAACCACAGAAACCTTCACCCCTAGCTCAAAACCATAAGGTCAGATCCTGACCCCATTCCCTGAACCAACATCCTTGGGGTCCTGTGCCCATGTCAGCTGCCCAGGCTTGCAATGCAGAGATTGGTAGCTCTTTGTAGACATTGAGGTACCAAGTACGGTGCAGGTTAAGCTCAGCTACAAGCAATGCTGACACATTCCATTTCTGTAATCAGACCTGTGGCTCAAATCATTGCTCCAGACCTATAAAGCTGTTGAGTAGGATTTAGACTTCTAATTTACACTTGTAATTAGTCCTTGTTGCAGCTTTAAACTGAGGGGTTTTTTTATTTATTGCTGCAATTCTACCATCCTGACCAAGGCCTCCTGGACTCCTAAAAACTGAAGACTCTCCCCAGGTACCCTTGGGTGAGATTTGTCCCTGCTGTCCCCTTAGACAGGTTCTTAATTTCTGCACCCACACACAGCATTTCTGTGCTTGGATCACAAAAATCTGCAGCGAGGCCAGAAATGAATATTTCAGAAGGGTGTAAGATAAACTGAATGAAACATGAAAATGAATAAGCAACATATTTACATCAGGCTTGAGAAGGGGGTGGGTGGGAAGGGAGAGGGAGCTTGCTGGAGATAGACAGCAATATCACACAGCCCTAAACTACCTGCTGGCTACGGCCTGAATTGTTGGGAAAACCTCAGAGGGAGAGCAAAAGGAGTCATGAGCAGCACATTAATGCTCTCCTGGTCTGCTCAAACATGTACAACTCCATGTATAGCCTCCAACTGAATTGAGCTTTAGAAGAGGACACCCTGCAGCCACAGGGGCCCAAACATCCTTTACAAACACCTTCACAAGCTGCTGCATGGTGTTTTGGGGTCTATGGTATAAAGGTCTAACAAGTTTTTATAGGCATTTTCCTACAAGACTCCTATAGTTCATGTCAGCCACGTTAGTCAGGATTTACAGGGCTGTCATGATGACCTAGTGCTGATACCCTGATAAGAGAACAAATATTTAAGTCTGGGTTGGTTGCAAATATTTGCGCTGGAGTTGTGCTTCCCAGTTGTAACTGATAAAATGAGTGCTGCTGTTTCTGTCGAGGAAGGTCTGCTGGCATTTTCACAATGCCTTCCAGAGGGATATCTCTCTGACTTTGCTATCCATACTCTGGCTAGTTTTACAGCCATTTCCAGCAGCAGCAGAATGGACAAGCCCATACAGCAGCAGCAGGTCTGCATTTCATATTGGATGTTGAATTTTCCAAGTTAAATATTTTTAGAATTTCCTATTTGTGTCTGCATTAATACATACAGCTATGTGTAAAGATATATCTGTCCTGGTTTTGACTGAGTCAAATTTCTAAAAATCTTGAAGTTTTCATGAGCAGCATGAAACACAGAGCCTTTGTTTCAGTCAGTTCACTACAGAAGGCCAGAGGAAATTCAGTTAAGAGAAAAATATTCCTTGTGCTTATGTATCATCATGTATTAGTCGTCTTCCTCCTGTTCCACAAATTGCTGTGGGCTATACTGGTATATAAGGTATACACCAGCTGAGGATTTGTTTTTGAAATCCCTTTTGGGTTTGCACTCCAGCAGGGCCTGTGCCAGAGACTATCTCTGACAGCTCAGAAGAGATATGAACTGTAATTGATTGTGCCCCTGAGAGCTTTTCTTCCTGTTTGTCTGTGTGTGTGTGCATGAGAGAGAGAGAGAGAGAGGGAGAGGGAGAGAGAGACTGTCTTTTATCTTTTGCCAAAAGTGGCTTTAATCCAGCACTGAGCTTTTCTTCTTCACTCATGTTCTGAAATGCTGAGCATTATGTGTTTTCAGGGTGGGATCAGAAAAAGGCAGCTTTCAGAGAACATCTTGCTCCAGAAATTTCAGAAAGAAGCCCTTTTTCTTCAGTTGAGGACAAGGGAGGCAGCAGCAGTGATAACAGTGCTCAGTTTTGAAGAAATTAAGGGAATGGCATTGCCAGCCCCTCTGCCATGCTGAAGGACTCTGTCAGCAGAGCACTGCCAGATCCTGTCAGAGCAGTTAGAGGGGTCACAGTTTGTCTCCTCTCTGTCCCCTTACATCCCCTTCCCCTGCCCAAGTCCCTGTCCTGGTACATGGGATGCTGTGGTGTGGAGGGCTGCATTTCACATCCAGCCTGCAGCCAGTGAGAAGAAGGCTGATCTTTTCATCAGGCTGTGACAGAAAGTAAAAGGACATGAACCACTTTCCCTGGTGCCGCATCTGCCCATCTTAATGCCTGTAAATTAGAATCATAGATTCATAGGACATCCCGGGTTGGAAAGAACCTCAAAAGGTCATTTGGTTCAAGATTTTGTGGGAAAGGGAGACTATAGATGATATTATGATAGCTGACTAATCACATATTGAAGTTCTCCAATGATGTGGGATTCTACCACAACCTGGAGAAGTTATTCCAGTAAATGATTGTTCTCAATCATTTCTTCTGTATACCAAGGTGAAACATCTCCTAGTGCAGCTTGTACCTGATCTCCCTTGTCTTCCCTACGTGGCTCCTTGTGAAGAGAGAGCCTCTACCCTCTTTGTAGTTGCCTTTTAAATACTGGAAGGTTATGGAGCTATTCCTTCTGGAAGCCATTTTAAAGAATATAAAAGATGGGAAATGCTTGGGAACAGCCAGAGTGGAGTGAGTGATAAGCATCCTGGTAGTCCTCTGTACTGAGGTGACTGAGAATCAGACAGTGGGAGAGCAGGACATACTTTTCTTTGACTATAGCAAGACTTTTTACAGTATCCTTGTAGCCAAACTGGTGAGACATGGGCAAAGCACTTCATAGGCACAGGATATGTGGAAATTGATTAATTGGATGGTGACCACCAAGACTAAGGATGGTGAGTAGCAGGGCTTGTTCAGTCCAGAGAAGAGATGTCTCTGGAGGGACCTTATTCCTGTCTGCAAAAATTTAATGGGGTCATAGAGAAGAAGAAACCATACTCTATTTGAAAGTGTGTAAGGCAGCAGACATAAATTGCAACAGAGCAAATTCCAATTAGATAGCAAGATAGAATTTTTTTCCTCCATATGAAGGTAGTCAAACACTGGAAGAGGGTTCCCAGAGACTGTGGAATCTCCATTGTTGGAGATATTCAAAACTCAAATATCCAGTGAGATCCTGATCAACCTGATCCACTTGGCCTTCTAGTTGGAAAGCCAACTAGGAATGGAGGGGTGGGGCTCTGCATTTTTTGTGGTATTTTTTATTCACATCTTAATTTCCCCTCATTCTTGTACAGCGCCAAGAACTAGTCACTGTGCAGCCAGATTAAAAAAAAAACCAGTCATCTGTGGATGTTTTCTCTTCTACAGTTACATTTTCGTTGCTTCTGCTAATGAAAAATCTCACTATGGTTGTGTTAAATGCCCTATAGAAGCGTAAATAAATTTATAATCTTAAAACCTTTATCAACCAACCTTATTTTGCTAAACCTTCTGTGTTAAAATAGTTTGAAAAATTATTCTATGTGAGTCTGACTAACTGTTTTCCATAAAGCCATATCAAGTGACATGGCTGACAGCATTGAATTGCAAGGAGAACTTCATTAGTAACTATGAGGTTTTGCCCAGGATTGATGGCAAGCCCAGAAGCCTGCTTTCAGATCACTGTATTTCCTTTAAAATAATGGCACACATTAAGGGCTTTCTTACAGGCCTCTGGAAACATAAGCCAAAGCTTTCCCAGTTGGATGCCAAAGACTGCACATAAAAAATATTTGCAAAGGCCAGCAGAATGGCAGATGCTTAAAAATAGGGCATGTTTATTTATGTGTTGAACATGGGTTTAGGCATCTAGCTTCTTATATGAAAATTATACAAGTGTGAATAGCCCACTTCCAGACAAACGTGGTTATGCTTGTGATCATCTGCTTTGCTTATATGCAAAAACATGCTAAAAGTGGGTGTAGACAGCAGGAACTCACACAGCATGGTTGTGCCAGCAGGGGAGGGCAGAATTTCCTCCACTGTCAGGTTCAAATGAAGCATCAAACAACAGCAGAGGTGTGGAACATACAACATGAAGATGCACCTGCATGGGAATTTGCCATGGAGCAGGTATGGGACAGAGACTATGTGGCATTTGAAAAAAGAGATGCAGAGAGGTAGGGAGGTAAGGAGAGAGAGAGAGAGAGAGGGAGAGGAAGAATAACCCTTAAAATTAGATTTAAAGAGGGAAAATGATAAGTCACGCCAAGTCCTACTAAGCTACTGCTGCTGAGGACAGGGCTGTCCCCAAGTTCAAACTATTCCACTCACTGCCACTTACACTGCCATTAAAGTGTGCTTTTCCAACTGGCTGCATTCCACCTCCCAGTCTAGGAGTTACATATTGCTACAAAAAAATCCGACTGAAACTCATATGTAGTGTTAAAAATCATAAGCATACCACAATCAGCCTGTGTTGGTTGTGGCCAGAATCCATAGGAAAGAAATTCACAGCAAATGTCTTTGCAGTGCAGAGGGTGGGAGGTGAGATTTTGGAGGCAATCTAAGTACATGCCTCAGCAGGGCTGATTTTCCTGCACAGGCTCGTGTGGGTGCATCATGTCTGATAGTCAAACAAGCTTGTTTGGAACAAGCTGAGCATCTCTGCACACCCTTGTTTTATCACAAAAGCTTTTGCTCCTGAATGCATAAATAATTTTTAAGTGGTACTTCTGGCCAGAAATGGAATATATTTAGAGATCGAGTTCATATTTAAATCACTGGAATGAGATGACGGAATACCTTTGAAAATCTGGTCATGTGGCTTTCAAGTCACTGAAATGCATCTGTAAATCTCAGCCAAAGGATTAATCTGATCTTGTCACCTATTGATAGAAACTCACAGGTACAGCTGGGAATGTATTTTCTTCACAATCTTTTTCACGTACCTGAAAGGCTGGAGCCATTCAGTCTATGAAAATCAGCTCCTGCCTTAACCAAAATGAAGAGCTTGTATTTACAGGATATTCATTATCCCTTGAGAATGTAATTTTTATTGTTTCTAGAACAATAGGACCCCGGGAAACAACTGCTTCTAATACTGGACAATACATTTACTCTTCAAAGACCAGCAGTTTACAATGTGGAATTCTTTCTCCATCTCCAGTATCCAGTTTGAGGGCACAAGTTCCAAGAGGCCAATTCTGCAGTTCAAGTCCCATTCAGGTTTCTCCTCTTGGTTGCTCAAAGAAGCAACTATCCCAAACTGATCATAGGTAAATATAAAAAGAAAGTCTAATAAACTATTGGGGAACTAAGGGTAAGAGAGAATGTTTCCAGCCCTCCCTAGAACCTCACTTCTTCTAGAACCTCACTTCTTCCCTACCATATTTGTTCTGGGTCTTACCTTTGGGGAGCATTGCTCTGCAGTGGCTACCTTTTTAAAGCCTAATGTACCATGCCATGTTTTAATGCTTAATTCAGAAATGAAGGAATTTATGGACCATAAGACCTCACACAAAAAAAAAAATCATGGAGGGAGGAAAAGGAAGCAGTCTGAGAAAGGGTTGGATCAGAAGCAATAAAAGTGTTTTTCCTTCTCCAGCATCTAGGGAACTTGTGATTTCTAATGTGGAAGGACTGAAATTTGCTATGTAGTCCTGAAGTTAATTTAAAATACAATCAACGAAGTACTTAAAAAGAATGAACGTCTGCCAAGTGAGTAAGCTAATAAAATATGTCCAAAGTATATTATATAAGCAGACTTTAATGCAACTGCATGATAAGAAAATATTTGGAGTCGCTAAGTCTGTACATAGCTCAAATCAAAGTGTTGTGTTATTAGAATTATTTTGTCACCATCTTGTGGGACATTAGGGTAACATCTGGCTTGCCCCTGCTTTCAGCTTGTGGGTTCAATATGTGCTGAAGAAAATGGTGAGAAATTGACTGCTCTAATATTACACTGGTGCAGTATTTTCACACCATAATGCAAAATTTCAGATCAGTTCAAGTATGTTTTAGGGCTCCTGCAGCTTTACTGTGCTGCTGAGTAAACTTTCTAATTGGCAGGTCAAATATTTCTCTCAAAGGGTGTATGCAGATTCTTATAAAAGTTGGCACAATAAAGAGGGAAGAGAAATCAGATTGCTAACATAAACAGCCATGTCTTCTCAGACAATGTCTCTGTTTCAGCCATCTGATTTCAAATGGTTTCCTTAAGCCCTAATTTATTACTTCAAGTTCAGAAACTGTGCCTCGTCTGAAGATGTTTAAGAAATACACTCCCTCTTTCCATTGGCCCAAGAAGCTGGTGTCTGATGCAAACTTTTCTGGGTAAATGTGAACCAGATGTTTCCCAATCCTAATTTGTGAACTTCTGTCCGAGGTTTCTACGCTGAGGTAGTGCAAGAGAGCTGCACAGCAGCAAAGGGCTGTCTGGGTAAGTGCACTGCTCCAGACACCCTTCAGTGTTGCAACACTTTTCTTGCACTTGGCCACCAAAATACAAAACTCCCTCTTTCTAGGGCCACTGAACAGCACTCAGCACAGCAAAATATATTTGTAGTGTACAAACACACCATGCTGTGTGTTTCTAAGGGAGGTGCCAAGCCTGTGCAGGCTCATTATAGCAATCCCTCTGTGGCAGCTCTGCCCATGGACACCACCTCACAGCCAGCCTCCTGCTGCTGCTGTGATAGCCAAGGACATCATATCTGAGAGGTCTGTGATAGAGAAATCTGGAGTCAGATTGTATTTCCCAACTATTAATAAAACTTCCCTTGAAATAAAAGTAGAGGAGCTGGCGCCACTTTGTGTTATTCAAAACCACAAATTCCCCCTCCCCCACAATCTGTCAGAATTACAGACTCTTCTGCAACTTCTTAAAAATTCGAGATGTTGTCATCAAGTGTGCATCCTCCCCCTTCAAAATGCACCAGGGAAGTTTAGTGTTCCAACTTAGCATTGCTGTTTATGAGAAGAGGGAAGAGTGATACTGACCCAACATGCCATGCATTGCAAATATGTTAGCAAGAGTTTCATCGCTGCATTTCCCCCATCTTTTGCAGCAAATGTCTCTAGGAATGATGCTCTGTGGCCAAGGTGAAGAGTGTAAGCTGTCTATGAGAGGAACAAGGAGAATTTCTTTGCTGTCAGCCTCAGGGCTGCTCCTGGGCCAGCAAACGAAACAGAGCTGGGACATGGTGCGACCTCTGCCTTGTTGGCTCTGGCACTAAATTATTGCCACATTTCTTGGTGGTATTTTAGCGTGTACTGCTCTCCAGACAGTGTGTGGGCACATTTTGGAGCAGCGTGTGGCAGAGGCTCCCTGCAGCAAGCAGGGGCCCTGCCTTGGAGTGGAGATTTATACCTAAAGACATACAGAGATGAACTATGTTGAGCTCTGGTGTGCTACTACTTAGTAGGGCAGATGTGGCCATCCATGAAGGCAAGAGTTTAACTGATGCCTGGCAAGACTTGTTCAATATTTCTTGTCTGTATTGAGTCACATTTTCTTGTTAAGAAGTACCTTTGACTCTAATGCAGGTATGCAGAGAGCTGGATGGGAAATCATCAGATCGTTTCCTGGATTTTAACAGCATGTTAACTTATGTCTTTCATTGCTCAGTGTTTACAGTCCCTCTGTCCTAAGGCCTCTGGTTATATAAAATAGACCACTGATGTCAGATGGAGCATCTTGTTATTACAGTAATGAACTTGTATAATTTGTTACACATAGTAAATATTACAAGCAGTCAAGGATCCTAAACCATCCAACTGGAGATTTGAAGAAGGCATCTTTCATGTTTGATGTGTCTTTCTCTTTCCAGTGAGCTGAAAGACAGCTGGCTCCTGACCTTCAGCAGGGGGGAATGAGATGTGTTCTGAGCAGGATGCAGCAAACCCCCCAGGGCTGACCCTTGGAGCTGCACACAGGACACCTGGGCTCCTTGACTTCACCTGCAGGAAGAACTATGAGATTGAGAGGTGGCCAGTGATTCTGGGGAATCAGCTACCACAGCGACCCTTGGTCATGTGGAGGCATGAGCTCTATGCTGACTGCTGAAGCCCAGGCTGGAAGCAAGCAGCTCCCTCCCTCCCTCCCACCTCATGGCCAAGCCCTCCCATGATGACAAAGAATCTGCACATTATCACTGGAGAAAGGACAGGGTCAATGAGCTGCGTGAGGATTGCTTACCAGAAGAACGAGTAGAGATTTTATATATGCAAGGGACATTCTTGGACATACTCTGTAATTCAGCAAAAGGGATCATGCCTTTTTTTAGGAAGAAGATCTAAATTTGAGACTATCATCTGCTAGTTGAAGCTATAAAGGGATGACAGTCTGTCTCCTGCATGCCAAGAGGTCATTTTAATGTCCTCATATTTATTATTCTGATATTTTTAGCACATACTTGGCATGGCCAAGTATGATCACATACTGATCACATCATTTAGCTTTGGCTCATGTGGTAAAGGCAATGTGAATTAAAAGCACAATATACAGTTAGATCTTTAAAGCAAAATATGCTCTCAGATTTGCATGAAATTTCTGCTTTCAAAGCAAGTGATTCTTGTGTAGCTATGGGGAATTTAACTGGCAACCTTTCAGATAAGACAGAAGTTTCAAATAGCAACTCCTGATGAGAAAAGTACCACAAGAATAACTGTGTTACACCATTTCTCCTGTATTTCTATCAGCAATAACAAATTTTGAAAAATAATCACATGCTTTGTCCTGAACTAAATGCTAGAGGAAGGCACATAGCCAGGAACAAACATCCAAAAAAACCCCAAAGCCTGAGGTCTCAAACATGGGGAACTGCATCCTCATACAACATCTGTGCACCAGTGCAGAATTACATGGGTATTACTGGGTTTCAGTGAAGGGCTACAAATATGGCCTGGTATGGTGACTTGTGGAATCAGAGCCAGAGGTCTTTTCATATACTGAAGAGTTAGTTGTCACACCAATTCACATAAATTTTTTGTTATGTACCACATTACAAAGAAACCCAAACAGCTTTGCCAAGTTGGTTCTCATGCTTGTGCTGGATTCTGCCTTTTGCTATGGAAAATGCCTTTGGCTTGATCAAGAATGTAAATGTGGGGGTGAGTAAAAATATTTGAATACTAAAATACCTGGTTGCTTGAATGTGTGTTTCTACGGCAATATCACTAAAATTAGAGACCTCACTTTTTCAGTGAGTAAAGCAGAAAGAAAAAAAATTGTAAGGATTAATGTCTCCAGAAGAATTATTTTTTTGTTAGAAAAGTCAAGCACATTCAAAAGGTATGAAATAATGTTTGCAGTGTACAGAACAAAACAGAGAGAAAGAGTTGCTGAGCAGTGCAAAATTGCCTGTAGATACATTTTTTAATTAAAATTTTATAAGTCTTACGTCTTATATATAATTTAATATGGCAGTAAAAACACAACACTGGTAACAACGGTGAGGGGGTTGCTTGCATATGGGCCAGGTAAGCTTTTCAGGTAGCCAGAAGCACATTTCGTTATTAAAGTCCTCTCTCTCCCTCTTCCTAAGCAGGGTGTAAGTTACTGCTGGAAACAGTGCTCCACACTTCACTTCCTTTGCTGCTTGGGAAATACTCTGAACATTCAATTTCACATGAAGCAATGCTGTCGACAGCTGGTCAGACAAACACATTGCAGGAGGCTGAGCTTCCAGCCCAAAGAATATCTCCTGTTTTTATGCCTGCCTATCTACATTCTTCAGAGACCTGTCTCAAAATAATCCCTCTCAGTAAATATTTGGCAGCATGACACCAAAAATTCACTTGTCAACAAAAGAAAAAGCAGCAATGACTCTCTAATCCTGCTATGGAAGAGAGGTTTCTAGAAGCAAAACAATGTCATTCTTCACTGTGCACTTTCTGGTCCTGCTTTTATGTCAACACACGTAGGTTGTGTGGTTTCCTTTTGAGGCAGCAACCATGAATTTACTTATTTTTCCTTCTTTCTCAGAAGTCAGAAGTGGAAATTTAGTTAAGGAACTGGAAACTTTTCTGGCAAAGGTAGTAATAAACCCAAGAGAGAAGACAATAATTGAAGGGCAAAAGAATTCTTAGTTAAATACCTTGTAAACTGTGATGAAAGGGGCTATTGGTGGCAGCCTTCTTAGCCCTGTTTGACTTGCAGAGCTTCCAGGGATACAAATGCTAACAGGGCTGCTGTTTTCTTTACTGAGGTGTTAAATAAATGTTTTTTCAACAAGCCTTTCTGCAAGATGTTTTAAATGCAAAAAACTGAAAAGAAACTTTCTGCTCTCTGATTTTACAAGCACAAATTTCAATTTGTGTTCCGTGCAACCGCATTTTTAATTATTCCGTCTTCCAAAAGTAAATCAAAAAACTCATGGAGAATGATGAACTGACCATGAATGTCATTACCAGGATCAATAAATGACTGCCAGAGACAGCTGAAGTGCAAAAAAGAATTTCATCCTACAACGTGTAAATATATGCTATTGCTGTGAATCACTCTAGCCTTCTACAAATAGAAAATTCATGAGCTCTCCTTGAATGTTTCTTGCTTCTGTAAACCAGACTGCAAAATAAGACCATACAGTTATTTCAAAAAAAATCTTTCAGTATTCGTAAATGAGGGGTTTTGCTTTCCAAAACAAAATAGTAATGATGAGCAAGACAGAAATAGCTTGTTTTATTTCAGCTCTTCAGAGAGAGTCATTTGCTACCATTTACAGCTCGGATTCTCCATGTTGCATGCTTTGTTTAATTATGCAAATAAGATTTGAGAAACATATGCGGACAAGAAAGTTTTGTTGCAGGAACAGAGATAAAACACACAGAGATTAAAGAGGGAAACTTTTGTTTATTAAAAAGGAAAAGGTTCTGGATGGTAGCACAGAGTTAGACATGAGACAGATGAATGCGAGCACAGCTGTTCATGTTTAAAGGCAGAATATAGACATAAATACAGTTAGATCTTTGCTCTGCTCTGCTGCTACAGTATTTTTATACAATCAACTCAAACAAATATCTATCATAACTGAACACAAGGAGAAATTTATCAGAAACAGAGCACAGATTGTTTCTTTAAAGCCAGGATAAACAAAGCTCAGAACAGCCTCTCAAGCTATAGTATCACAAAATAAACTTGATTGTGCAAAAGAAAACCACCCTCTGTGGATGGGAATATTAAATGTCAGATCCAACTCCAAGTCAGATAGCTTGTACTTCTGTTTGAACAAAATGCAGGTAGTTTACCCCTACTATCATCACAGTTCTGCTCTGTCTGAAGGAAAGCCAGTACTGTAAAGCAGGAATGCCCTTTCAAAGCAGTACCTTTTTATTTTATGATCTGGACAGCCTATTTTCAAAGCACACCACAGAGAGAGAGAGGGGAAGGCTGATGAGGGACCCCCTCCATGTTTTAATGATTAGATACAGTGAGACCACCCCAAAAAATCATAAATGCTTGGGAAATTATGGCCAAATACTACAGGAGGGCAAAACAGGCCATACAAGAGAGACCATAAGCAGGTCCATAGGATAAAAATACTTTTCCAGAGTTGCCAATTTCTATTATCTCATATTGGTTCTGCCGTAGTGACCTCCAGTCATATTTCACCTGCATCAAGTAAGATACCATATGACTGTTCAAGGCATTTAAGTGCAGCCTTTAGTATTTCATGGTTCAGTTTCTTCAAAAGTAGAAATATAGAAATCTATTGTATCATGAAAATTAACTCTTGAAAAATGCTTTGACAGGCTTCTTTGGTGTGCAATAGGAAATTGTTTCAATTTATAAATAAAACCAGCAGGGATTAATTGCCAACATGGATTAACTGTCAACATGGATTACTTTGAAATCTCAGCTGTGATGTTTATATATGATGTTCATTTTAATGTTCCTTATTTAAATATTCCATTATCTTGCTTCAAAGCTATTTTTCTAAATAGTTTTCCTTTATATTTCTTTAAGTTAAAGTTAAAATATTACAACATATTTCTCATCCACTTATAATTCAAGTTCAGTTTTGATAGCCACAGAACATCAACTTTCACATCTTTATTTGTTTCTTTATGGAAACTATAAAAAACAACTCATCACACTCCTTCCTAATCTTATTTATAGCTTTCCAAGATGTAGAAAGCACTTGCAAGACAGAATATTTTATTCAGATTCTAAATTTCTCAGGAATCTCACATTTTACTGAAGTAAAACTGCAAAGATACAAACCTCCTTCCCTGCTAAATGTAACTTTCATTTCAAATAGCAAACAAAACCGAAAAGTTATGCTGAACATATTTCAGGTTACAGAAGTGGAAGAAAACCCAAACCTTTCCTTCATCTTGTCAAGTATGTCTTGGATATTACAGCCTTTCAGTTAGATAAGAAAAACACATGACCATCCATCAGAAACCTGCATAGACACATATATGTGCTGAAATCACACAGTCACAACTCTGTCCACGAATGCAGGATTGACTGATTGTACAACACACCTGTGCCAGATCAAACACCTGGGCACATCCTGCCTCTCTGCAGAGGGAGTGTGGGACAACAGACCACAACACGATGAATTCCGCTAGAAAAGAGACCTGTTAGAGTACCCAGAGCCAGAGTTTTCATCTCCTCTGCTACCTCCCACATATAACCTTTGGGGAAATACAAGCAGAAGACATCTACAGGATGAATTCATCAAGAGAAGTCACAGGTATTGTCACATGACACACCAAGTGACATTTTGTTAGATAAATGTGAGAAAAAATATTTTTCACATCCAGTCTCTTTTTGGCACTTAATATTCAGATAAGCATTAAATGTGTGTGCACACACAGAGGCAAGTCAAATGCAGTTGTCTCACCTAATATGTAATGCTGCCATTGATGGGATTGAAAAGATCCTAGAAGCCATCTAACAAAGCATTGTTACAATCCTCTTTAGCTATTACCATTTATTATTATTTTTTTTCTCTATAAAATAGTGATGGGGCAGTTAAGCATTTCATTTCCTAAGCATGAACCCAAGCTGGAGAACTGTGTGACTGTGACCAGCCATGGGCAGATCAGCACAAGCAGACCCAGGAGGTGGTGCTCACAACACTGTCATGGAGCACCCTGCCACTCTGGTAGGCATCTCAGCTGCCCAGTGGGATGGAAATTCAGAGCAATTTCAATTAAAGGATATGAAAACATCTTACTGCAAGTACAACTCCTGATTCTCTTTTTTTTTTTTTTGCATGGTCTCCTAACATGTCAGCATCATCACGTCTTCAATTTCTTCAGAACTGATGATCAGGCTGATGTTTTTCTAAAATTGCCCTCAGGATAAAAAGTTAGAAAATTGAAATTGGGATCATTGATTAAGCCCTTTTTCCTCAACAAAATTAAAATTCTAACACAGGAAAGTCACAAAATGCCAGAACATACTATTCCTTTTTCCCTACAGTAGGACTGAAACTCTAAATCAAGGGTATAAGAAAGAAAATATGCAAAAAACTACAATACAATGTAGTGCTGTTCTATGCAGAAGTTGAAGTTGGGCCACATGGTATGTTATAAGTATAGAAAATACATTTTTACTCAAAAATAATTTTTATTATCCAAGAAAAACATTGCATACTGCATTAAAAGTCACTTTGTTTGGTAGTGGATTTTCAGAGTGACTTTGTGGCCAGAGCTGAACACTTCATAGCCTTTAAATGGGCTGAAAAGAAAAAAGTCCTCTTGGGGATAGAGGTGAACAGCAGTTCCCCTTCTGCCAAAGCAGCAGTCAAGGGACCATGCCATAAAGGAATTGGTTTTAGTTAGAACAAAGAGAAGAAAAATTATTTCAGATTTCTACTTTATATCAGTGAACAATTTACAGGGCCACCCCCAAGAAAGATATAGCTAAATGTGGGAGGATAACTGGAAAGAGTAGATGGACATGGAGTTCTTTCCTCTGAAGCAGGATTTGCTTCCATAGAAATTATTCCTATGACTATAACCTCCTTGTGTGGCAGTTATTCCAGTACAAGTCAACATATACCACTGTAAAGAAGTATTAAGAATGCAATTATTCTGTACATAAAGAAGTTGAAATGTTTTTTGCAACATTTTGTACTTAGAGTACAATACAAAAAAAAAAACCCAAACAAAAGTACCCTGGTACCATTCACACAAGCACATTTATTATATAAATATTTTATAAATTACAAGATTTTAATTGCAAATGTAAACACTTCTAGGAAAATAATGTTTTATAGTCTTATTAATGTTTACAACTATTATAAGGCACATAGTGCAAAAATACATTTCTGATGCAGAGATCACAAAATAATTACCTACATGTGTTATCTTAAAAGAAGCTGCATACACTTCTGTGGTACAGTATTGTTTTTAATTAATACATATTGCTAATTCGTGTCTAACTCTTCGTGGGTAAAAATATGAGATAGCTGCCACTTGATCTATCAATTGTACTGGCATGCAAAATAAATATTTGGTTTACAGAATGCATATTGTCAGAAAAAGCACATATAGTTATCTAGTACATAATATATATGTTATTATGCAGGTAGAAAATTTTATTCTGAATACCTGAGAGTTGGTCCTAAACCACATTATCTGTATATGCATATATTTCTACAGTTCTGGGCTGTAAATGAATGCAAACCAAAAATCAAAGAGCTAGATCACTTTTTAGACCTTGTAAATCTTTCATACACTTATTTTCTCAGAGAAATAATTTTAAATAGCAGATGTTAGAACTGTATTTACAAACATCGAAAAATCAAACTGAGTCAAAGATGGACACCAAAACCACTGTGGGGCTTGACCCTGCCTCTGTCCAGATTTTTCACTAAGGTTATTGAAAATTATGCTGAATTAGACTATGAAGGATGCACACTACAGCCTTTACTAATGTGCCATTGGTCAGGGTAAAGGAACAAGTTGGATATGGAAAGTGTTTAAGCAAATACATATTTGTGCAATTACACACAAGATCCTATGGTAAACAGAATACACTGCTTTCACAGTATGCTTGGATGAGAGGCAGGGATTTAAAATCAGTTTTTGAAGCAATTTGTTTCCTTATTTTCTTTTCCTGTAACCACAGCAAACCTAAGACCTGATGTTTAACATGTGCTACAGAGACTACAGAGGTTAAACCACACTTCTCAGTATTACTGCTAGGATTTGAGCACCACAAGAATATAATGAAAGGGAGGGGGAAAATGCTTTCACTGACAGAGAAACACACAGATCTATAAAACTATCTCAAGCATTTTGGTTACGTACTTTTCTGCTGTAAGTTATTGACAGATAATCCCTACAAGTGTGCATAAAATTGGAAGTATTTGAAATTATTACTTGTCTTCTTTATATAACAATAAAGCTTTTCTTTCTATATTTTAGCACAATTGATCAAAAGGACTAATAGAGTATAAATTTTACTGAATACTGCATAAAGAATTATACTGATTAGTTGCAGGTAAAGAATTACAATTGCAATAAAATTTGGAGTGTTACCCATGATAGTAACCTCAGTGCAATTTACTTGTTAATATATACTGTACTTTGAATAAATGCCTCTCCTTTAAAACCTGAAGGTTTCTGATTGTGATTTATGCACTTGCTAGCCCACAAACAAATAATACAACCTTGAGTAAATCCTGAGGAAAACTGGAATTCTTATTAGTGAGCATTACAGTAATGAGCACAGATATTAAAATTAATATATTTATATACAGAGCACCTACAATTTGAACCTAAATGGCAAATGTCCCAGCTTTGATGCTCTTAGTACATCAGAGTTCTCACTGTATTTGAAGCTGGAGACCAATAATTGTGTTAGGAACACATTTTCCACAAAATCCTCCACATCTTCCATATATTTTAGTACCATCCTGGGAATTAGACAAAGAGAAGAGTCAATCAAGAAAAGCTATTGGAATCACAGTTGCACAAAAGGCTTCTCAAGGTTTGCACACAACAGACCTTTTGACAAATCATACCTAGAAACACTAAATCAAGAGACAGCAACATCAGCAACATTAGCAAAACAGGAACAGAGATCCTTTATCACTACTGCTGTACACCTTGTGCCCAGGCTTACCGTCCGATGTTGTCTTAAACTGTACATGCTTACTACTCTTGTTTAACTGGTCTTTTGGTTTGCCACACTAATAAAGTTGGAGGCAAGCAACAAAAAGGATCATCTGTAGTAGGATGATCTTGAACAAAAAGTGGGTGGTTGGGTATTGTGTTTGGGTTTTTTTAAAAGCATCTTCAAAACTTGTAATAAACCTGATTAGTATAACAATAGCTTCTTAAAATCAGTTAAGAGAAGGCTAGGCAGGGAGTGCTGTTCTGAATTAGATACTGGACAGTGTGATTAAATATAGCTGAAGAAGACTTAAATGGGTCAGAGACCTTGAATGCTATTTTTGATTCACAAAAATCACTGTAGCTTTCACTATAGTCAACACTTGTACCTCTCATCCAAGCCGTAAGAGCAGGTAAAGGAACAGGACTGACTTACGTGGGATTTGTGTATGTCAGCAGTTGCATAGTTGCCCTGAGCAACCCACCTCACTGTACTGGATAATCTCAGACCTGTACCAGCCAAGTTAATGCTGAACTGTCCCTAAGGAGAAAAAAAAAAAAAAAAAAAAAAAAAAAAAAAAAAAAAAAAAAAAAAAAGAAAAGACAAGGAAAAGGAAAAGTAAAAAAAGGAAAATACAGAGCTGGTAAACAGAGTTCAAAACACTAGAAGACTTTACATTGGCATATTTGCATTTAGGATACATATCACTTAGGATACATGTAAACATTAAGTACTCAAAACTGTTCACAAAATATGGGCGGGTTACACTGCATTATGCCCTTTTGATGGAAGTTCACAACACAAAACCAAGTTATTCTGCAATAAGCACCACCAGCTGATCTGTAGCATCTGAGTATGAAGACAAAACTAACATCAGACAGTTGAAATTACTTTTGTCCTTCTACATATGAAATTTTAATTTCCTAAAAGTACAGACTTGAAAAAGGCAAGAATGAAGTTGGTTTTCTTGAAAGACTATTTTTTTTAAAGCTTTTGAATTTTTTGGAAATAACTAGATCAACACATACTGTTGCCTGTAAAGACAAATTGCTACTTAGACATCTAATGTTCAAATTTTTGCATACTGTCTAAGCATCATCTTATCATCTTCCATTGCTTTTTCAGTATAACTAATAACAATTGAACAAGAACATAAGTGGATGTTAAATAACTATATTTTGAAGGGGAATATTTTGCAATACAAACCATTCACAACAGATACAGGAGCTATTGATACTGCAACATTTACCTACACAAATACAGACTCCGAAAAATAGCTTTAAAACAGTCAGTTCCCATGAGAATAGCAAATATATTAAAAGTAACAAATTGCACTACCTTTGGAAACAAACTGGGATAGAGAAAATTATTAAACTGCATTCAAAGAGAAGTGCAATGTGTTACAAAGAAGTACTACCTCCACAAAGAGCCTAATGATTAGTTCAGGCAGCGCTACAATCAGAAAACTGCACACCTCCGCATTATTCACTGAAAGCCTGAATTTCTGTATTCACACCTAGCAATTTTTTATTGCAAATGGTAGCATCTGTGTTTTATTGCTTAATAATGTCATACATATATATATATAGCTTTTATTATGATCATTCATGTAAATTCCTTTTGCAAAAATCCAGTTATATTGCTGAGTATGGCAGATTTATTTGGAGAACGCTTCTGCGTAAAGTTGCTGTGCTCATAGCACTCATGTAACTCAGGATGAGCTACCAAAAACTCACGTGGATAGGGTAGGTTGTTCTTCAAGTAGCCACAAAGTGGATGACTTCCATTTAATGAAGAAGGAAATTCATACAAATGGTGTGGAATGTTTTCCACAATTAATAGGCCTGGAGCAACTTCTTTCACAGTGATATTTTGCAAAAACAAATGAGAAGTGCTATTACAATTAAAATGACAGCTCAAGAGCTGTCTGACATTTCATTCAACATATGCAAGGCCAGAAACAGATTTCAAGGACTGAAAGTACAGGATGGAAGCCTTTTGACTGCATCAAGTGTGTTAACTTTTTTCAGAACTTACAGATGGAAATGTGTCAGTGCCAAGCCATGTAAGGAGAATGACCTCCCAACAGAAGCTACACATGGCAAACAGATTTGTATTGTACTGCACTCAAAGGGTTGCAGGTTGAAGGCATCCAATATTGTAAAGAACTTCAACTGTTTTCTTGACAGGGGCTTAAGTCTGCCAAACCTAGGCACTTTGTTTGCACATAAATTGTCACTAGCTGCTCTTGGCTGTGTCCACCCAAATAGCTGGTCTTAAGTTCAGGCAACCGGGAGAGATGGACAAAAGGGATTCACTTTCAAGTAAGTGTGAGCCAGTCCGTCTTAACTCCTTTATAATCAGTGAAAAGAAATTCACTTCCAGAGGACAATTTACTGCATCCTAAGTTGTCTAATATGGTAAGATAAGCTGAAGTGTTTTCTAAGGAATCCTATTTCTGCCAATGGGCTCCAAAGTTTGACTAGTTCAGACTAGGGCTATGTCTGCATCATCAAGAAGGATGCTGCAGTATAAGCAGACCTGTAGAGTGAAAATTCGGTCAGAGAGCCCAACGTCTGTAGACAGTGCACAAATCAGAGGTTTATTTTGGACTAACTCTCCCCTAGTCCCATGGACTGAATCCTCACTAGCATTAGAGTGTATTAAGATCCTTCCTCTGAAGCTCATTGTTGGATTTAGCTTCATCCAGAAAGAATCCTGTTCATGTCTTTCAAAGCTACTCTGTAAGGTGAACCAACAAACAGAAAACTGGGAGAATATAGAGGTTAATCTAAAAAGCACCACCCAATACAACTAAAACACTAATGTAGACTCATCAATGCATGTAGAAATTTTACAGTATACTGCTAAACAAGATTGATTTCCTCTGGTAGTCTTCAAAGACATGAAGCACCAGGACAGAAACAGAGAAAAGATAAGGAAAATTACGCAGGATTATAGAAAAGTCACTAGAGGAGAAAAAAGAATGAGAAGGCGTTAGGGGAAACAAAGGATACATCACATCCAGAGGAAGGCAGAGCAATACATGAAACACATAGAAAGCTGGATAGACTTACATGGAGCCTACAGTGAAAGGATGTAATAAACAATTTGAGGGAGAAACTATGAAGGGGGACATGGTGGAACAGAAGGGAGTAAGAAAAAGATACTTGTTATTGCTGTACACTGCCAACACAGAATAAGAGATTGGTTTAGAACCTTACAGATCTAAACCAGTCACACACATTTTTTTTCCTCTCTTATGTAAACATTTCAAGGGGGTAAGAAATCAGAAATACCTGTGGACATCTGGCTGCACTGTAGCAGTCTCCAGCTGTAGCAAAGGGTACTGCTCTCCCAAGTATAGTCTGAGCAAAAAGAAAATCTGTGGCTAGAAAACAGAAAATTACTCAACACAAACTGCTGCAGTTGAAGTTCAGGGGAAAACAGTGTGAAAAGTGTGAACGTGGGTGTTTTATTGTTTGCTTTAGATGGGGTTTTTTTGTTTGTTCTTTGTTTGGAAGGGGAGGTTGTGTGTTTTGATTTGAGAAACTATGGTTTGAATTTTGGTTATTGCACCACTAGTCCAACCTACAAGCCCAGGTTTCTCTCTGATATATGAGTGGGCTAGGAGAAAGATCGATGTGCACCTGGACACTGCTCCAAAGGACCTGGTTGTGGGCCAACTTGCCAGCTTCAGGCAGGGGCTTGAAAGACCTGCAAGATCCCTTGTCCATTTATTTAGTGTCTGCTAAGGTCTGAGAAGGGACTAAGCAGATCACAGAAAGGAAGACTTTCACAAGAAAAATAAGCCGTGGATTAAAATAAAATGAAATAATGGGAACAAAACCTTAGAAAATGAAGGTAGTTCACACATAAAATATGAATCTGTGAGATTCATGCCACTTGACCACTTGGGACAAATTAACAAGGTAAGTAGTAGTGTTTTTTCTTTTTTTTCTTTTCATTTGAAATTGCCATTGAATTTTTAAATTAAATAAGAATTTTTTTGCCCCAAGATGGTACAGCTGGATCTGTAAGCAGGTCAAAATAGTAATTTGGTAATTGTGACCACACACAATTTCAATAGAATGCTCAAAATCACTAAAACTGCAAAATGCTTACTTCTAATTTGCATGGAAGCTACATCAAATCTTATTTTGCTAAAAACCGTGAAGCCAGCTGCAAGGTAATCATTTCGACAGGCACAATCTTGCCTTCTGCTTCCATTGAAAGGACATTCATATGGATTCTGCAACCTAAAGAATAGCAAAGATTTAGTTTTCCTTTTGAAATTTTCCTTAACTTAATATCTAGTGAAAAATAAGTGTATTGCACTCTGCCACATAAAAAATATTAAACAACTTTTACTGAACAAGAAGTGCAGCTTTTAATATTGGCTCAACAGAAACACTAATGTAGATCAAATCCATTTCTACTGAAGTCAAGATAGAAAAACAATATAATCATTTAGGGCAGCTAACATAATTTCAGCCTGAAAGTGTCCACATTTCTGTATGTGTGCTCACATGCCTGGATATTTAAAACAGAAAATCAAGGGAAAAAACCCTACTCATCTTTCTCACAAAAAGTAAGTTATTCTTTTATTTGGGAGGGAAAAAATGCATTTCATAAAGTTACAAAACCATTTCTGTACCTTAATCCATATACTTCAGAAAAGTTGTCTGCTTCACCTTTTACCAATGTCAAATATTCTTTGGGATTCTCTAAGTGCATGCCTGAGCAATAAATCTGGAAGAGAAAATGCAACCCTTCAGCAAAATCTTTATTAGAAAAGTGTTATTTCATAAAAATATGTACTCATAAAAACTCTTAAATATTAACAGTACCTTTATCATCCTTCCCTTAATGTTAAGTAGGTATTCACCATCCTTTCTAATCCCTTTTTTAATCTGCATATCTTTGCAGGTGGTAAGAATTTCACCTTCAAAATGAATGATTAAATCATATTAATATTTCAGGAACAGAGCTTAGTTTTAGGACTTAATTTTGCATAATTGCACTCCAAATATATTTATAGCCTTAATATAAGTAACCTGGGAAAACGTTGACTGCATAAAATTATAGCAGCCACTTACATTCTTTCTCATGGCAGATCTTTCTGGCATCTGGTTTTAAACGTGGCAGGCACAAGTCACTGGGTAAGCCATTTTCAGTCATACACTCCACTGTTCTCTCCATTATCCCCATTCCACAAGATGCTGAACACTAGACATAGGTAGCCATTAACAGTTAGTTTAGAAAGGAGCAAATAATGGACATCGTTATGTCAGCAACTTAGTCTCAGCATTCATTTATGTTACGGGCAGCTGTAAAATATGAGCTTGCATATCTGTACTCACTTTGGTCCACTTCCCCACTGTCCATGTAGCTGCTTGTGAACATCTTTTGACATTACATTTATAAATGTACAGGGATGGCTCTACTGGGCATTCTTGGTATGCTACAGTCCGAAGGCCATGGATGTGCCAGCTTTGCATGGAATGGATTCCAACACAGTACGTGATCCTCTGCTGGTAACCAAACCCACAGCTTGCTGAGCACTAAAATAAAATCCCCAAGCACAGACATTACTTCTCTGAAAATTTCTGTGAAATTTCTAAAGAACTGCATTACAGGTAAGTCAGCTCTGATCCTTGCTCTGGCAAAAGCCTATCATTGAAGGGGTGCCACCTTAGGCTGGAACATCAGTGTGCAGAAGTGAAGGTCTGCAGTAGCTACACGTGCAAGAGCCAGAAAAGCCCCACAGTGCCCTTTGCTCAGAGGTTCCAGAGTCATGCCCTCTCAGCTGTGGTATGCACATAGACATGCACAGGTAGTGCAGATGTGCAAGGGAAACAAAGCACTGATCAGTCACTTCACTAAAATCAAGGAAAAGCTTTTTGGTTACTTCAGCGAGGTCAGCTTGCAAGAGAGTTGCCTGGGAACCAGCAAAGGAATCCTGTGGTAGGGACAGCTCTCCTCTAGTTGGTGATCTTAGGCCCCGGGGGGTTAACAGAGGACTGATAACAGCCTCTACAATAAATCATGGCTGACTTGACAGGTCAATGCTGAGAAATTTTAAACAGCCACGTTCAAATGCAAATATATTTTTTCCCTACACACACATAAAGTACAATTTACAGCAACATAACATTCCTAAATGTAAAGATATATAAAAGACGTGTGAGCAGTATAATTAGTGTACCTGTGACAATTCTCCTGTGAGCACAACATATTTAGAGGGAGATATCCTGCAGGTTTTGGATGATGGAGGCTTTGTGGCAGGATCACAGAAGCTTTCATCCACTTGGAGCTGGTTTTCATTCACACATTTAACTTTCCGGTATATTTCCTTTGTTCTAGATGATGCTGAGCACTAAAAGTGAGAAAATCAATCACAGCTAACTAGCCATTTACAGAACAAAGTTACCTACTGATTGCCACACACCAGTAAAACCCAGACAGCAATACCTTTTGACATTTTCTATCAACGTCAGACTACATTTTTCAATGAATCAGAGTCCTTTACTTTGTTTTCAAAGTTCAGGTACTTCTAATCAGCTGAAAAAAACAACAGCATGTAATAACATGACACTGTAACTCTTGGGTGAGACAAAGGAGAAAATGAAAATGTCAAGCCAAGATGATAGGTTGAGTGTAAAAGCCCTTCTATATGAAAAGGGAAAAGAGAGAAAAGCATTTCAGTGAAATATGAAAGGAATAAGTTGGTCTTGAAAACAAAACAAACCAAGAGGGAGAGAGAGAGGGAGAGGAAGAGGGAGAGAAAACTGCCTATTAATCAAGCCAGTGCCAGCTTTGAGCAGCAGTAGTTGTTGAGCCTGTGCCTTTGCCCTGAGAGTCCTCAGATCTCTCCCCATGGTAAGCTGGTGGAATGGTGAGCCATCACAGCTCTGCCAGGACAGATAAGAACTTTGCTGCCACCAGAATCCAGAAAAGTAGAGGTACAGGCTGAGTAATATATATCAACAGCATGTCTCCAGCTACGGGTACCTGAACTAAGCTAACTTTTAATGGCACGAAGCAGCTCTGAATATTAGGCATATAAAGAATAATCCAGTCACAAGGTAATGGGGACACAGCAAAAGAATTCTTTCAGGGTGCTTTATACCTTAGCCTTGTAGGCATTCTTCTCCCTAGAATAAAAATTCTTCACCCATTCTACTGGCTGCAAACTGGAGAAATATTAGATCTGGATACATTTCTGCTGTGTTGTGACTGGTGAGGTGAGGCAATCACACAAGCACCCAGAGCTAAGGCAGTTGGGCAAAATACTACGAGTTTGGTGGGGGACATCCTGCACCAGGAGTGGAATGCAGATGGATAAGCATTTGAACTATTAATACTACATGTACAGGGCTGTGTATGAATGTGGTGAGAGGAGGGAAGAGAACACAGGAATTTCAAGAACACAGCAATATACATGTGGAAGAAGTTACAAAATAGCTGGAGAACGTAGTGAAACAACGCGTTTGTAGTGGAGAGCTCCAAACACTCAGCTGGAATACACAAATGTTTGCTGGTAAAGGAAAACTCACCCTCATTCTTTGGAAGTGTATATTTGTGCTAAAAGCACATTCTGACCTATTTCCACTAATTCCTGATTTTGACAGCTACATATGAGAACACTTGGAAGAAACACGCATTTGTCAGCTTTCCCTCAATATAGCTTAAGAGAGGAATATATATGTCTGAACTGCATTAATATAACCCAGGTTCTGCAGAGCACCAACCAAGGTTGTACATATTAACAGTCATCACTTCTACAGCACTGTGTCCCTGAAACTTTAGAGTCTCCATACTCAAGGGGGGTTGCCCTAGGAAATTTAGCGTGGCAGATTATTAATATGACATAAATGCACAAAATGGGGCTTTGTTTAATGTTAGACAGGCTCTTCTGCACACCATTTCAGGTATTATACATAATTTTTTTTCTCTCTACCTCATCTTTATATGTTTGCATGTTTGCATAAATAACAAAAGTTATTAAATTTTTAGCATGTAGAAAATAGTAATCACGCCTTTAGAAATGACAGCCGTCTCCTGAAGGTATTGCTAGATTTTCTTAAATATGAAAAAGCATATTTGGTAAGAGAATGCTGAGTTTTATTTTCTTATCTTGCTTCCTGTTTGGTAGGAGAATAAGGAGTTTTATTTTGCTTCTTATCTTTCTATAATAAGAAAAGAGGCTTCAAGTTTTTAAGATGCTTTAAATCTTCCATACAGAACTTCTTAAAAACACCGTTGTCCAAAGATTTTACTTCCAAGGTGTTTATTTCCACATGACATTTCTTTTGCATTTCTGTTCTCAGAAATCTGCTTTTTAAAATGGTATGTTATAGTAAGGATTTATTAAACATCTTATGCACTATGTAGAGAAGCATGAATTGACAGTCATATCAATAGGTACCTGCACAGAGCTCCATGAGAGCTTTTGTCTACAACAATAGATAAGCAAATCCTGTAGAGATTATAAATAGAGAGTATAAATAAAGCCTTTGACATTTTTTGTCACCTTTTAAGTTTTGCAAGCTTGACCTACATAACTTCCAGCACGGTCAGCTGTTATTCTGCAGCATAACAGCTACTAGAAATGCATCCAAATGTGGGGTGGGGGGGAAGAAAAAAGAACAGAGAAAACCCAAATTTATTATGACATAACTCATTTAAGTTATACAAGTTGAAAACCTTACTTACATTTTCCCATTCATGTGCCAGCCACTGGTAGAGGAGGCAGGCAGGCCGCTGGCAGAGACTCGTGCTAGCGGGGCGCAGGTCACGGCTGCACATCGCGTCACTCACTCGCCCCAGGCCTGTCACCTGACAGGAGATGTCCCTTTGCTGAATCCCCACTCCACAGGATACAGAACACTACAATTGATCAAAATTAATTGTGTCAGTGTGAAATGAGACAGTGCCCAGTAGGGAGTACAGTTGTCATTAGAAGTTCTTAGGATATTATTTTAAATACACTTCACAGCCCTTGTGATACAATACTTGAAGAAATTTATGTTGAAAATGTAAAACTGCAATTAAAATGTTTTTAAAATAGAGAAAATAATTGCATCTGAGCTCTCTGCTTACCTTAATTCACAGTAGGGACAATCATTACAGGCATATGCAAAGGAAAAGTTTACATTTTTGCAAGATCAACTGTTGAAGCTCTGACTTTGTATCTTGTCTTTATTAGAGACTGACAGTCTTGTCTGTTGTTTTAAAATGCAAATATTACAATAAAAGAGAAAAAATCTCAGTGTTTCAGGTTCAAAAATCTTGCAAAAGGTGTAATATTCTGAGGACACGATCTTTTGCAGGTAGTACTAAGGATTTTGAACCCTGAAGAGCTTAAATGTCAACTGCCCTTTTTCCTTCTTCCTGACCAAAGGAATTTCACTATACCACTAATACTTGCTGAGATAAACAGGCCTCTTTTACCCTAGGCAGAAGCACAATTATGTCCCAATACCTACCTAAAGGCCCAAGCTCAATCATGAAGTTCATATTGTTCTATGAAGTGTGGCCAAAATGTGGAGAGTGGTACCATGTCTTTACCAATGTGAGGAATCATATGTTGAGTGAGTGAAATGCAAAATATTGCAGTATGCTCAGTTACACACAATTTTACAACAAGATGAGAGATGTTTTATAAGACAAAACCAGGGAAAAGGCCAGTATTTGTGTCCACAAGCCCTTCTTCTTCTTTTCCCACAAACCTGGTTTCATTTCACTATTTAGACTAAGATAATAAATACAGCGATGCTACTGAATTCATCACAGAAGGTAAGAAGTAAACTTTAAAAATTTACTGTTAATTTGAATTTACAAGGTAAGATGAGGAAAGTCCTAAGTACCTATTCAGTACAAAATTCAGATTTGCAAGTACTTTCAGTTTTCACACACATTTATTTTTCATTACTCTTAAAAGAAAGAAAAAGAAAATAGAATGAAGTACTTGCTAATTTGTAGGTTTCACCGTGATGTGTGTACTGACAGTACCTTCCACTGAAGCAGTGTGTCATGAATATAATCTTGTCTTGTATTCTCATGGAGAACATAATTATGGCGGCTTTTACATACCTCTTTCCATCTGCTGGCCTTCCAAGAAGGGCATCTTCCAGCTCTACATATTTTGTATGTTCGTGGCTTTTTCAAATGTTTGCAGTTGTCTTCTTCTATTTTCGCTTGGAAGCTGTTAATACAATGTACATCACGAAACTTCAAACCTTTTCCACAGGAAACAGAACACTGAAAAGAGAAGTGTTGTTTCACTACTTTGCTAAAAATCTCAGAGTAATAAGAAAACCAGAAGAAGCTGTGGCCTCACCCAAAATGGACTCAGTGATACAGGAGTTCCTGTATTATGACACAACATCTGCTATAAGTATCTGAAATTTCTCTGTAAGCTCTGTTGTACTGAGCATTACTGATCAGGTACCAAATATCTCTCACATCTTGTTCATTCACTGATTTCATCACTGAGAAATACCTGAGCTCAGCCATTCATACCCATGCAGGAGACAGCTTGATACTATGATCTCACAAGAACATGCTCTAGCAGCTGCCTGTTTCCAGCATGTGGACTGCTGTTTTCATGTAAGCATGATGCTTATCACAAGCACCAAAGAAAGGAAAATCATGTCTATGTGTGTTTCCAGCTATTAGGCTACAAAGCCCTGCTTGCTTGGCATCTCCCCTTCATGGGCTTTGGTTATCTTGTGGGCGCAGAGGCATGAGAAGAGGTATGAAGTAGGCAAGAGAAGTTAAGGTGCAGCCCTTGGATGCATGGACTTGCCCCGCTACCCCAGAATCCCATTTTCTCCAGAAAGTTGCTACAATACACACAACTGGCTCTAGGACCTGCCTTCCTTCCTCCAACGTAAAACTGACAGGGCTGCAGGTTCGTTCTGTGAAACCCACCCTGGCAGTGTGCCCTAGCCGAGACTACAGTGTATCTGATGGGTCAGGCTCTTCCGGAGAAATGGCCATTCCTCTGCTAAATTGCTGGACTGCTGTCAGACTTTAGTGAGGTTTGATTTTAATTCTTCACATCAGGGCTGTCCTATACACCTACAGAGTAGGGCTACAGGACCTAGGGGGCTTTCAATCAAATAAGGAAGTCAAACATCTGAACCAGTTCCAAATTAGGTGGCTACTCAGCTGCTTTCTCTTGAACCATGAACAATGTGAATATAAGTACTCTAGTATTTTCTTTTTAAATCTTGTAATGAATCCTATTAAAAAATTTAGATCATGCTATTAAAAAATTTAGATCAACGAAGACAATGTTTTCTGTCTGGAAAGAAAACATGCTTAATTTGGTCTACAGTTTCATCCATGCTTTATTTTACACTTGAAAAAACATTTCCTACAGGAAGACAATTAAATCAGGTAGAAAAATTATAGTCAAATAAAAATTGAATTTTTTAGTGGATATAAAAAAAATTAAATATAGATTTTCCTCAAAAGCAATGAAGATATTTCTCTTCCCTTTATGTTACATCACCATCATCTACATCATTAGCATTATATGCTAATTTAACAAAGCATTTTCTAATACATATGTCTTCTATTTTCAGGAAATTAAGTTCATGTCATTCAGTTTTCAGCACAAAATCTGGCAAATATTTGCCTGAGAACAACAGCTGGATGAAAGTCTTTAAAATATAGAACAAGCAGCTATAAAAAATTAATCTGCTAGGCAAGAAACTTTTTTCACAATAACAACAGTTTGTTAAACAGAATCTCAGCTTACTCAGTTGTCCTCAATATCACAGAGATTTCTATGTCTTTAAACATTTATATGTATAATCTTAAAGGTTTAATTGAAACTGCCTCTGTGTTTAAAATTAAAACTTTGCAGAATGAAGCAATACATTTATCACACAATACAATGGGTGGCATATTTCTCTTATGCAACTATATTTACAAAAAAAATAAGAACACTGCTCTGGCCACAATTTGTCTTTTACATGTCTGCTCTAAAATCTCTGTAAAAAGAATGCTTGTTTCTAAATTAAATTATTTTGCTCTCAGCAAAATATTTCAATTTATCTTTTTAAAATAATGTTCTTGTAGTTTTACAATTTATGTTTTATTAATTTGGAAAATATTTTAAGAGAGGAAAATAATAAAAAATACCTGAAATTCTAATATATGAATAATGTAGGTCAGAAAACATAACACGCTGCAAACCATATCATTATAAAACCCTTTCAGAAAACTTAGCTCTGAATTAAGAGGATTTATTTATCAAAGCAGGCATGATATCTTGCATGCATGAAAACTAAAATGCTGTTATTTTCTGATAATTGACTCTACCCTCCCTTAAAGCTTTTTTTAAAGCATTTCAAACAAACTATAGACATAAAGGACCCCTAAAACTCTAAAGCTTCTTCCTTTTAATTCTTTAGTAGGAAGTGAAGTTCAGCACAGAGTTACTTAACCTCCTCCAGTGATGTGTTAGAAAAATACTACATGTCCCTCCTTCCTCAATGGCCTCCCCTTCTGCAGAATAAATCAGGATCCCGAGTGCTCCCGGAGAGGCCTCATGGGGAAAGCATTCCAGGCTGAGAGCTGCAACCAAAGAAGCTTTCCTAAGAAGTCCCCACTTCAGGAGGTGAGGCTACCACAGCACAGAATAATCTCACAGCACAAAACAGTCTCACTCTCCAATTTTTTCTTGCCCTCAACACTAACTACTAAGACAACACTTTTCAGCAGATACATATATTTGTTTACACACCTTGTGCAGATAACTTATATTCAACAAAAATTATATTTATTGTACAGGACTAATAGCTGCTAACAGCAATGGACTATGCAAAGAAATGTCTTATCCTGCACCTCAGTCTTAGAAAGATCTTCCCGTATCTCTACCCACTAGACACAGCATTTCATGTTTACTTCTACACAGGTTAGAACTTGATCTGAATTTTATTGTGGTTGGCCTGGTTTTTTTCTCTTTATTGGTCCAAATTCAACTGAGTTATATCTCTTATATTTAAATACCCTAATTTGATCTTTATAATTTGTGCTATTACTTTTAAAGAAAGAAATTAAAGATTTGTGTGTTAAATTCTGAGAATGTATTATTATAGCAGTTCCAGAGCTATGCCTGATTCTCTTTCATAAAGATGTTCTACTTAATTTTGTAATTAGAATACAATTATACAAAAATCAATGAAATCCACATTTGTTTTCAATCATGTTAGATGGGAAGCTGAAGAGGGAGTTCAGAAAGAAAAATATCAGTTTAGATGTTAAAAATAACAGAGGCTTTATGAACAGTTATTTCAAATATTCCACTCAAATACTGTTTAGTTTTGATAACTAAAAGTAGCTGAAACCTAGATATCTTAACATAAAAATGCAGGAACATAGATGAAAGATACCTAAAATCTGTAGGCAGAAATTACTTTCAATTATTTTAAGAATATTTGTATTAAAAAAAATATATAAATTATAAGGAATATAGCTTATCTTTTCAGTAATGTAACTTTGTGTAAGTCATGCGATTTATTTTTTTCTTTTCTCCAAGAGACAATGTTACAGAATATTGCCAACTCATACCATGAAAATATCCACATTTAAATAACTTTTTCCAGGGAGATTTTCACTCCATATTAATTTAACATTATGTTTAAAACTTAAAAAGACATGTTCAACAGGTTGGGACTATATTAAAAAACCTTAAATGCATTAAATCCTTCAAACGTGCACAGAGGTAGCATTTCTGCATATAGATTTGTTATCTAATTCTTTCTCATATTCATGAAGATCTGATTCTCTGTTTATATGTATCCAAACCTTCTGCTGAATAGACCTTACACTGAAAAAAAAGGACGGTCACTGTGCAAGAAGTGATTCACTTGTATCCTATTATGAGTTTCAACTTAGGAGGTTTTCAGCTGGGGATTTTTTGTGGGGTTTTTTGGTTGGTTGGTTGGTTTTGTTGTTGTTTTGTGTTTTGGTTGAGTTTTTTTACCTAATTCATGAAAGAACGCTGATGTTAAATTCATTATATTAATGTGGTTTCGCTCTGAGGGAATGAAACTCTTGATGCTTTTAAAAGCTAAAAGACCCAACAGACATTAAGAGTCTGTAAACTTCTGCTTAAACACAATTGCCAAGACTTAAAAACAAATAAAGCACTAAACTAAGATGTGCCTCTAAGCAGCTTTGCTAGACTTGAGTGCTTGGGGTATTGCATCTCCTGGAATTTCATGGAGCTGCTCCTGCCCACTTCGGAGTAGTTCCACAGTGCCAGATTCTTACATCTGCTGCAGTGATCATCTCCCACCAATCGCGGTGTGGGGAATAGAAACCTAAATATTTCTAAGGACCAAAACCTTTACAATTTCCGTGGGACCTCAATAAAATTTAGGCAATTTGAGGACTGCTATTCTTAAAGCCTTGCAAACGTATCAGTTACAGAAGCACCTAGACTGCCCTGAGACACAGCCAAGGAAAATTCTCTTAAAAAGTGCTAACAGTCTAATTCTACATGCATGCACAATCTTTTTAACAGATTGGCCAGCTCAGGGCTTTACATACCCATAGGGACAATTAACATCTGGAAAACAGATTTTTCTCTATTTCTAATAACAAGTTAAAGAAAGCAATTGCTCTAAGTGTACACTAAGTGCACAGTGGGTGAATGAAGCACCTTACAAAACACAGTGCAACTGAAGAAAAAGAAATGCCTTTTTTTTTTCTTTTAATATATGAAAAAGCTAATACACTTGCCATCAATGTAGAAGATCCAGGATCATCAATGGCAAGTTCAAGAGGATATATTACTCTGTATGTACAGTATTCTCCTGAAATGTGGCATTTTCTGGCTTCATTCCTTAGATAATACAGTAAAACAAGTTCTTCAAAAGATCATTTTCTCCCAAAGTGCTTTGGCATCAGATGCAGGCAGGTTCAGCTGTGTTCTTTACTGGACAATGACCCACCTTCAGCAAGAGAAATGAAGACTATTCCAGTCCAATACACTTCTCATGGGAGACTCTTGACAAGTAGGTAAGTGTTGCCTGTCTTCCATTACAGAAAATAAATAGCAAAGACAGAACATCAAATCACTCAAATGCCGAATAAAAACCTTTCACCAATATCAAGCGGGGAACGACTTTACATTTCTGTAAGGACAGAGCATAGCTCCTGCTCAGTTCCTTGAATGAAAATATAGATTCCATAGAAGATCCCTGAGTGGGATTTCAAAGTGCCTAAAGGCATCTAAATGCAGCTTACAGGGAGATGACTTGCACTGACCTCTATTCCCACCAATGTTTTCTTCAGAGAGCTGCATACTGAACACTGACCTAAGACACCTGCCTGACATTCCTTCAGCTCAGTAACATCAGTAAGAATTGTCAAATTCTCACTGGTGCGGGAGCAAAGCCTTGTTCTGTTCTTGGGAAGCCACTCCTGTCCTCTTAGTGCATCAAGTCCATAGCACATCTCTTACAAGGCTGAACTTTACCTTTCATGAGCCAGTGTTCTTTCTTGAAGCTCCTAACATGTTATTACACACTCTCTGTGGAATATGGTCACTGCTTGGTGCCCACTCTGCTGTGGTAGTGAACTTCTCAAGGCTTAACCCTCCTGACTGGGGAAGTACTGCATGTAATTCTGGCTGCTTGAACTCCCTCCACTCAAACTTGAACATGGTCCCTGACTACTTGAGCATGGTCCTCATGGCTCAGTTTGTCTATAATGTGGTTTCATTTCTATGACGTTCCACACAATTGGAGGTGTATAGAGAGAAAGCACAATTTTCCATATATTTTCTGCAGATTAACCATGCAGGAAGAAAAAATTCATAAGAACATTAAATCTCACAAAAAGTATGAACATTTATCCCTCAAAATTGAAAAAACCCCATCCTGTAACCATTTTACACAGGAATTCTAGCACTTGTCTCAACATTGGATAAAGTAATATTTCCCATATGTCACGTTATTTTAAAAACATAAATCTGTAGTAAAAAGATGGATTTCATTACTATTGTTCAAAGTCATTCCATAACACTGGTAACTAGGACTCATCTGTTTGTGTTTTCTTCATAGCAATAAAGTTCTGTAGGGATCAGTGTGACAAAACTCCTGGTGCTTTCTGTGGCACAGATGGACTCTCAGACAGACATGCCATCATCAATTCCTACAAAATTAGGGCTCTTTCTGCAGCAAACATGCAACTCCACTAAAAGCTTTTTGATCCTTTTTCTATTATTATTTCATTGAAATGTTGAAGACCTTGTATTATTTGGTGGATTCTGTACCAAATTTCCTTAAACTTTTCTTTAAAGGAAGTTTTTTGTGAAGGTTAGCTGGCAACTCAGTGGGCTTCTGGATACTGAAAAACAGACCAGTAAATAGAAAGCATGTAAGAGTTTCTTTTGCATTCATATTAGATATACAGAGACTTAAAATATGAATGAGTAACTAGAAGAGGATAGAGGCAATTTTCTTCATAGTGGCTAGTGCAAACTTTTGGATCTGTGACCAAAACAGTGTTGAAAACACATGGATATTTCAGTTTTTGCTGAACAGTGTGACACAGCATCAAGGCCACCAAGGAGGCTGGAGGTACAAAAGCGGTTTTGAAGGGACACAGTCCAGACCAAGCAATGCTGTGGTCAGCAACAAAAGCCATGGGGAAGAAGGAGGAAGGAGAGGCATGTGGAGTGATGGCGTTTGTCTTCCCAAGAAAAGATCATGCATGATGTAGCCCTACTTTTCTGGGGATGGCCGAACACCTGCCTGTCCATGTGAAGTGGTGAATGAATTCTTTGTTTTGCTTTGCTTCTTGGTGCTGCTTTTGCTTTACCTATGAAAATTACTTTTCTTAAGCCATGAGTTTTCCCACTTTTATCCTTCCAGTCCTCTCCCCCATCCCACCAAAGTGGGGGGAGGGAGTGGCTGTGTGGGGTTCAATGCCTACAGGGGTTAAGCCACAACAGGAGCACTGAAAAAGGATAAAGCATATTACAAATATTGAAAGGTATTTTCCTGCCTTTTTCTGCCTTTTTTTGGTCAGGAACTTCTGCGACTGGTCAGGAAGTTCAGTTTAAGATAGGATTAAACACAGTTTAATTGAGTTGTCTGGCAAACTGCATTTTGATGATCTGGCCCAAAAGCCTGTTTGGACTCTTTTAATCTTCTAGAAGTAGACTAGGATCACGACTGCACAAGACATTAATAAAACAATACTTTGAGCATAGCTTAGTTGAGAATTACTTTCAACTTTTCATTTGCCGTATTAGAACTAGAGCTTCTTGTGTCTGCCTCCTCTGCTTGCTGCATCTCCCATGGGATTTTTGTGATTCTTGAGCACAATATGCATTTTTCACCTAAAAGCATTCAAAGAGTTATTTGTTCCTTTAAGTATGTTGACAACTGTTAAGAAGCAACACAGACACTGTCATTAGATTCTACTGAATTCTTTGATTCAGTAATTCTTCGATAAAACAAGTACAAACAGTAGTGCCATTAGCTCATGCACCCAGAAAGGACCAAGGATCAAACGTTTCTTTACTCCCGAGAAAGAGTGGATTGAACTCCAAGTGTGTGTATGATTTACCATTATAGCTAAATTATACCTATGTCAACTATAGAGGTTATGCTGAAGATAATTTTAAGTTATCTCCTTGAGTACGGCTTGATTTCAAAAGTTCAGTGTTATATCACATTTCTCTGTTGTTCAGAAAATATCTTCATTTGTTTAAGTCCTCCTTCCATCTGCATTCTGTAAGTCTGCTTTGCCACTTTTCTGAAAGTGCTTTTGCAGCTATAGAAATGGAAGGGAAGAAAGCTAAGAAGGACTTACAGACATCAACCAATCCATGATGCTGCTCAGTTTGAATCAGCTATACATGGACCATTCCTGACAGCAGTTTGTCAGTCTTGTCTTCAATGACAGGGATGCTACACCCTCACTTGCATGCATTTTTGTACTGCATATCTATCCTTGTAGTCAGAAATAGTACCTTAGGATTTAATGACAGTCTCTCTTGCTGTTAAATACGATGGTTACATCTCATTCTACCGTTAGCCAACTTAGAAACACTCACCTCTATAAAAGCACTCATTTTGTGTTGCAAGAAAACCTCATTCAGTCTGTTCTTCTATAGACTTGGCCCTGAGAAACATAGCTACCTCAGCCTTTCCTCCAGTCTCTTACCATTCAAGTGGCTGTTCTCCCAGCCTTCCAACTATCTGTGTGGCTTTTTAGGAGGAGTTATCCGAGACTGTGCACTGTGTAGCAACTAAAGCAATGGAATTAAAATTTGCCATGACAAAAAGCATGCACCAAGCAAGCATGTACCCAGTATTATTCTCCTTTTTGGCCCTTCCAACTTGCAGACTTTTAGATGGCACTTGGAAAGTATTTTCTAGAGAAAAAACTACTTTCTGCAGGAATATTTGCAAACCTACTGCTAAGGTCATGGGATCTCTGATGCAAATTGATGATAAATGCACTTCTCTCTTCTAAGGATATATTGTATTACCACTAGGGCTGCAATATTACACTCTGATCCAAACATTACCTACTTGACTTTCCTACCACACAATTTGGATCTATAAGCTCAGTAACATATTTTTTTTCTGTTTAAATCAAGACTATATTTCTAATGACAAAATAAATGCACAGCCAGCTGAGTTTCAAAAGGTCCCTTTTTCTCAAACTGATGAATTACTACTGAGTGATGTCTACTTGTAGAAAGCTTCTAAATAGCCTCCAGTTACTGCAAACTCCTCCATCTGTTGCCTTTGCATGAGGAAATAGAGCAACCCTTGAATCTGTCTGATCGCTTGGGTATCAAACTGTGAAAGGTGAGAAACTAACACTCCCCCTGTTTCTCTAAGATGCAACACAAGCATCATCCTGAAGGCACTTCTTTGGCTCCTGTAACGTGTACGGATGACCTGCCAAAGTCAGTCACATAGGGTAAATCTCCATATTCCTACTGCTGGACCAGGTGTAGGCAACCCAGCAATGCAGGGTCTAATCACACCTCTGAAAGCCAAACAGGTTCAACTTTTGTTCTTTTCCAGGCTTTAGGCAGAGAGAGGTCAAAAATGTGGATATTCTTCCGTTCAAGCTCAACAGTGAGACTTCACAGTACAGGTTGCCTGTTCTACACCACAAAAAATGCACAATTTTTACATGTTGCAAGTACTATCACCTAAAAAATATATTTGGATTATCTATCCAAGACTGAATCCTCAATGTACTTGTTAGAGCTGCCTGCTAGTCCTTTCTGAATCCTTGCTAAATTTGGATTCTGGTTCCACAATCACCTTCCCTCACCTAAATTATTAAGAAAAATTTTTACAGACTCTGAAATTCAGTTTTAACCCCACATCCTTATCCATCCAATAAGCAATATATTGCTGTGAACTGTCAGGATATTTTTACGAGGAAACATGGTAGGCAGGCTTAAGAGTCCCAGAGCCACTTTATTCTAACATATGAAGAAAGCCATCCTCCTTCCTCTGTGACCTGAGTTATTTATAACTAGATTCTCCAGCTTACAATCATGTCTTTCTAGTTAATGTTGGGCTAAACTTCATCCAGAAAGTATCATTTGATACTATTTTTGCATCAGAATTGCAGTACTTATGACACCACCTCTTCTGTATTCAGATGGCTTTCAAGTAAGAGTACTGCTCTGAGTTAAAACTTATCTAGTGGTACTTCAAAATCTTGTTTGAAGACCACTTTTCCTCCCCAACAATTTCACCTCAATTACTTTTAATCAATTAAAAAATTCACAAGTGTGGTGTAGCATACATGATTTTTGTAATGCAAAGTACTGTTGAAGGTCAGTTCTCGTTATTTTTTATGAAGGAAATTTTTAAGTTTACTTTTCAGAAGCCATTCACTTCCGCACAGCAGCTCAGGAAGGACAGCCCCTGTGCAAAGGAACTGCCATTACCTACTGCCCTCTGTGGAATGGACCAGAGGACAATCTGCTCCAAGTATCATCACCTAATATTGGAATTTTTTGACTCAGAAACAAAAGAAGGCAGTAATCCTTTTCTCTAGTCAGCCCAAGAGAGACTCTTACTTTTTTTTTTCCCCATTTCAGTCTAGCTACATATTCTGGCTGTGTAACAAGCTGAGAAGCAGGCACACACCAAGTTTCTACCATCCACACTGTTTTCCAGGGCTTCCAGGCGCGTACTGTGGATGTTAACACCAGCACTCTCCGGACAATCCCAGTGTGTGTAAGAGACTCTGGAGCGCACTGCAGTACAACCTAACAGCTCTTCTGCAAGTGGCAGCTGAGCACAGAGACTGCCCTGACTCTGAGGCCACCTAACCCAGCCACTGTCCCAGCTATACCTTTTCTGTCAGGACTGAGCACTGTATGCTGCATAAAAGAGCAGCTTCTATTGGACTCCTTTTAAGACAATTTTGTTTCAACTGTCATCTGAAGGGTAACAAAAAACTCCTGAATAACCATTTTCCAAGCATGCTGAAGCATATCTAACAGATGGACATAAATAAGAAGCAACATACATCTACAGACAAACAGAAAAAGTAGGAATGATGGATGAATAAAGAGGATTAAAGATAGATTTTAGGACTGATGTGGATAACAGGAAGGAAAAACTGCTATGAGAGGATATATCTGGCATCTACTAGGAATGTGCTATTCCTCTTAAACATAAAGACATCCTGATCAAAACAAAGTCAGAACCATCAGCACATACATTGAAGGTAAAAGGATTTTATGCCTCAATAAGCCACACTGCTGATGATGCTGAGAAACTTCAGATATTTTTTTAAGATGACACCACATGGTCTGCATTCTTTTGTCCAGTGCAGCTGGCAGTATCCTTAGTGCCAGAAAATGGCAATCTGCCTGGAAAAATCAATCTGCTGTTGGAAAAATCAAAATCAGAATCCTTGAGATTCCACTTAATGATCATCTACAGAATGTCTTTTATTCATTCCAGTTAGATTTGTGAGTAAGTCTTAATTTGGCCTACCTTTCTGACATCTCAAAGCACTATCCATTTTCTCAAATTCAGAACAAATAAAACAGATGACCAGGTCCTTCTCTGAAAGTCCATCATGTCTTTCCCCCTCAGGATGAACACCACTATTCTGCCCATCACTGCCTAAAGCCTGACATCCTTCTTGATGCCAACTACAGAACATTTGAAAACCAGACCATGCTCGTGGACAGACCAACTCCCCATGCTCAGCTCTCCACCTACTGTGATACTCAGACAGGCTTCACTGTGCTGTGTATCCCTACCCTGTCTATGTGTCATAAATGAGACTAAGCATTTCAACCTTCTCTTTGTTTTACCTACACGACTCACATAATACAGTTAGACTTTCAAACAAGCTTTTAGCTATTACAGTAACACAAGAACAACGATTATAGAGATGTTAATGTGGGTGTAAATTTAAAAATAGTAATCACATTTTCATGAGTTCTCATTCAACAGTGATGACATATCATATTTGCGATCTCATTTACCTCTTCCTTTATATCTTCCATTTCATCTCTCAATTACAGTAAAAATTGAATTGTATAGTTATTCTGCCTGCCTTACATGCTTTTGATTTGAGTCCACTTTGCCTGGTTACCACCTGAGAATCAGGAAACTAATAGGAATTTCTGCCTCCTTTCAGCAGCCATTTGGCAGGCTCAGCTACCTCATGTGCAGTCTTAAATTTGTCACTGAAGGTTCTGCATGTATCTCTGCTAGGAACTTCACCATCAGCACTCATTGAAGCAACATTCACACTGTCATTCATGACAGTATATATTGAAACAATGAAAAGTATGATCAGCTTATTAATTGCTGGGAGTGAGAGAACAGATAAACTACAGTGTTATGCCAGCATTCTTGCAGAAATTTATGTGGTATGTGTACCTAAAGTTTATTATCTTTCAGATGAATGATCTATACAACAGACAGATGGCTGAGCCAAATCACAATTAAAAATACAGAAACATTAGTAAATTAAAAACCAAACCTGCAACATCCCCAACAAACAATTCTGCCTTACCTTTCCTTCTGAAATCAGTGACAATCAGGAGCAGAGCTAGACTCTCGCTAGATTTTTTTGAAAATCTAATCTACAAGTATAAATTTGTGTCAAATTTACAAAATTACAGTCCTGCCCTGTGCCCTTGATACCTTCTGCAAGAGTTTCATATGGGCACTTTTACATTACAGCATTGCAGACGTCAAATTTCTGACTTGGCCAGGCTTCAACAAGTCTCATTTTCCTGCACCCCACAGCCATGTAACACCAGTAACACTTCAAAAATTACATGAAGGCAGCAGCACTGGAGACAGTGAGTAAAGTGCAAGCATCAAGAAGGAAGGCTAGCAGAAATGGAGAAAGGAGACCTTAAGGAAGTCCACTGTGGGAAAAAGAAATGCAGGGGTTTTCTCTCTGTTTCAAATAAATGGAGAAATTTCCAGACACATTTTTCAAATAGAGAACAACAGATGTATCTGTGTCCATCCAGCAGCTGTGTTCACAAACCTCCATGAAAACCAAATGGCAACCCAAAATTAATCCATTTATTGCTTCCAAAAACTAGACACAGTTTAACAGACTGTATGACAGGTAGGTTAGCCTGCAGCCTCCTGTGAAGCTGGGGAAAACTGAACAAATGCACAGGAATGACATCATCTGCACTCTCACCGAAAAGTAACTTAGGCCCCTTGAGAGGGACATTTTTGTTCACAGATCTTCACAACGAAAACTGGAACACATTTTTAATAGGAATGAAGATCTCTGTTATGGAAGCTACATTTGCACAAAGGGGTTGCACAGCATTTTCTTGTAATATTTTAACTACTTAAAACTTCATTTTATTATCTTAAGAGATAGGGTCTTTTAAATTAACCAATTACAAAAGTAAGCAGACGTAAAACATTATTACAACAGTAGATGAATTAGTTTCAGCTGAGTTTGCAAAAATCTAAATATGAGCAAAAGAAATGCTAGATCCCAGCAAGTGCAAGCTCTGATTTATCATTTTTAGTCATGTCAGCAACTGCAAAACAGTAGCTCAGAAATTAAAGGAATGACAAATACATGACTTCTGTGTGTCTTTTTGCTCTATAAAAAGAATTACTTCATATCATATAAATTTTTTCATTTCATTAAAATCTAAGATTTTGTATTTGAACTTTAAAAAACTGGAAATACAAAGCAATGTATCCTGGAACAATACAGTTTTGTCAGAAATTTTTTAAACTTTTCAGAAGCATACAAAATATAACTTTTTCTATGACACTTAATTAAAGAATTAACATCCCCCCAACTTATATTAAATATTAATTTAGCATGAAAATATGAGCATATTTTAGATGAGAAATGCAACATTTTACCTACCTTCACATGTTGAAATCCAGTTTCCTTTCAACCTTAGCCACTTTTCTGCATATTTTCAAATTACTAACAATCAAAATTTCCAATATTACATTTCCTGTACATAAATATGAGCAGGCATGGAAGTTTCTGAAGGACTGATTCAGCAGGAGATCTAAGTGTTTAATCCTGCTGTCACTGAAGTGAAAGGGCCATAGAGAGATGCATGCTAGAACACACACTGATCAATAGAGCAGCCTGTCTTAGGGGAGTCACCAGTGTCTCACAATTACTGGTTTTCAAAGAAAGGACTAGGAACTCCTGCAATACAGAACTACAGAACATATTGTTCACCTCCTAACCCATGCCAGGTAATAAAAATATTCATGTGTTGACCCTCACAAATGTTTGGGAATACTAATACTTTAATATATGTTTAGTAACTTTTAAATCTGGGTCCCAAACCCACATTGAACCAACACTTACGAGTTCTGACTGGGAGTTTTGAAGCTGCCACATATATACAGGCAACTCAGAATGATTTTCACAAGGACCTGACCACCTAGAACCCTTCAGCTTTTCTGAAAGTTCTAATAAATACACCAGGAGCTTCACATTCTTTTCATTCTCATTATGTATGTATTTAGGCATGATATTAAGCATCACCTGCTTCTTTTCCCCTTTCCTTATATTCTGGTTGTTGGGGTGTTTGGGGAGTTTGTGTGTCTGTGTGATATAATAATAATAATCATCATCATCATCATCATCATAAGAAGAAGAAGAAGTAGTAGTAGTACTATTTGTTTTTATTTTGACTGTCCCATTCTTACTTGTCCTCTTTCTAAATGGAGGGTCTGAAAGTTCTGAAACCTCTTCCTGCAAAAGTGTTTTAGGAATGTAAAAAAACATGTTATGTCTTTGAGATTGAGTTGAACATTATGTTATGATCCTTCTTCTTCTCTGTATTTTGTCACTGACTAAGTGGGAGCAGGACTGGGCCATAAAATTACAGCTCCAACAAAAGATTCAGGAGCTGGGATCTTTTAGCTTTACCATCAAAGCCCATGTGCCAACTATCTATTTCAGTCCAATTGATCAATGGCATCAACTGCTGTTTTTATCAGTAACACTATTTTTTTCTGTTCAAGTATAAGAGTTTTCCTTATGAAAACAATGTCACTAAAGTAGCATATGAAGTTAATTTCAACACACAGGTTAAAGAAAACCCTCATTTTCAGCAAAAGTGGTTAGTACCTGTCCCACCCTTTATTTTTTAAGGACTTTAAATATTAACATTCCTTAATAAAGAGCACAATGAATATAAACACAAAGCCACATAACATGCATGAAAAAGAAGGGTTAAAATGCAACTGTATTTCACAGACACAAGTCACAGTCATTAAATTAAATTATTACACATACATTATAACTTATTTATTATTTCAAGCTATACAGGCAACATAGCACCAAACAAGGAGAAATTTCCCCTAAACTTGATGAACATTACACAAATATTTTGTTTCTGAATTTTGGAAACAAGTATTTTCTTTCATTTTTATCAGAATGACCCTAAATGAAATTCACTATCCCAAGTCTGTTTTATGACATTATGTGGGCAGTGACATCTGTAATCAGTTATCTCTGATAAGGCCCCCTTCCCATTTCCAAAGTTTTAAAAAATGAATAGCAGATGCTAACATCAAGATTTCAGGCAGTGGGATATTAATTTAATGTTCTGTATTGGCAATGAGATATATTGAAGTTCAACATTAGGCAGCAGCAGAAGTAGAGCTAAAAAACTGAAGGTGGTTTTGAAAACCAAGTTCACTGATTCTGAATTCCCTTTTAATATAAAAGATTATTTTCAAAGATATAAATACTTTTTACACATTAGAAAAAGTGAATGAAGGCACTTCTCATACACAGCAAGAATTTGTGCATTAAAATGAAAACAAGTATTTTACTTAGGCAAGTTTGGCCTGCTTTTGCTCCTGGAGAAGTCAATGGGATGTCTGGCAGTAACAACACTGGAAGGGAACTGGGACTGTTTACAAAAAACAGATTCATATTCATTAAAAGTAATAGTAGATTTCTTCCACTACTGCAAAGACAGAACTACATCTAAATTATTCTGGAGCAAGTAAGTAGAAAACTGAAGGACTAGAAAGACAGCCACTTTAAAGAACATTACATTATGTGCCTGAAGGGCAGTAAGTAATTGCAGTAACACATTGTGACACTTCAGGGTAACTTTGAAAATAAGCCATAATTTTTACACCTATTTTCTCTGATATCACAAGCAATACTTATGAATGACATAGAAATCCTAAGAGTGAGGAAAAAAGAAAGAATTAAAATCTTTAATTTATAAAAATTTCAGACAAACAAAATATAATTATCTTCTGTAAGGAGTTATGTATTTTTTTTAAGAAACAAGAAAGGATGAGAAGCAAACATATCTCAAATTGTGACATACCTGGTTAAAACTTTCATGATAAAATTTAGGTAGCTACCCACACTCATACAAGAATGAATGCCCAAATGAAATATAAAGCTTCCAAGGTAACATCAACTGCTACCACCAAATGCCTAAGCAGAAACCTTGCTGTTTGGTGTCTGGATCTTTAAGAGTTTTTGCAGGCACTGAAAAATACATGGGGCCAAAAATATCAAAATTCTTATCCAAAAATGTGAACAAATTTTTCTCACCATACAAAGCCCAAAGGTATTGTCTTCCCATATATAAATAGCTTATTCTATTCCTCCAGTGTAATTCCTGCCCAAGCTTCCTAAAATCTTTAGAAAATATATAAAAACTAAAGGTACACAACAAAAGAAAAGGAAAACATATACATATATATATATATCACGAATTTTGAGAAAGTTACACTGTTCTCTATTGTGCATCTAGTCTCGCATCTCACTTTCTACTCAGGTTTTAACATACTCGGGTTTTAACACAGAAATATTACTCAGTACTTCTATGAAAAATATAAAGAGTTATTTATCTGGTTCTTGTGATCTTATAGAGAAGGGGGTAAGTGTGGATGTGACAGGCTTGAGGACTTCAGCAGCCAGAGGGCATCCAGTCACTAACAGTTCCCTGTATTAGAGCGTATTTTATGCCAGAAATGTGTAAGATAGGCAGGGACATGATCTATTGCCAAACTAACAAAGCACTAGTCAACCACAGCTGAACAAAGCTGTTTGTGCTAGGCTACAACGGAGTTCCTGTGACTACAGCTATTACTGCTCCTTCCTAATAGTCATCCTCAATGAATAAATTTTGCTCTGCTTAAACAGCAACAAAAAACAACTAAGTCTATGTGCTGGCAGCATTCAAACTAGTTAAATTATTAAAATGTGACAGCATATTCAATATGTGAGCCTGCTTTTATTTCCTGAATCTGCTATGTTTGTTTCTGCAGCATGAGATAGCGTAATTAAATTAAATATTTTATGGCTTAACCATAGAGCTTGCAATCATGTATAAAAGAGGCCTCTCTCTCTGATAAATAGAATCTGTTCTAAACTTAGTTTTTGAAGGATTAAAATGACTTTTTATGTCACTTGAGATGTCACTAAGCCATATGCAACATTTACAATGCAAGAACTTACAGGTAATCTGTCAAAGTAGGGCAAACTGCATTACTCAGGGAACAAACGGGTTGTGAATAATTCTTGATCTAAAAGGGAAACAAATATTGAGTTCAAAGGCAACTGTGTGCTGAACCCTGCTTGTCTTCTCAGCACCAGATGTACGTTAATTAGAGTCACCGCTAATTATTTGGCTAATGGCTAAATAAGATACTCTGATGTCTGCTAAACACAACCCTAAACTCTGCTTTGCGTGGTGGAAGAAAGAGATAACTGTGGCAAACCATTAATTCAAACTTACATTTTGCAGTCTCTTTGCAATAAATTAGAACAGCTTATATAAACATTAGCAATTGTTGTAGTTCAAATTGGACAATATTTTTTAAATGCTGCCATTTTAATTCAAAGAGACAAATTACATAATTTTATTAATAAAAAAACCCAAACAACTGTTGCCCCAGATCATCTCCCAGGGATGTTAATGACAGGTTTTTTGCTGATTTAGATGGAACTAGAACTGGATCCAACCTCCTTTGATTGCCATTATGCTCCTCAGAATTTAGCACAATAATCAATACTGTTGTCAAATTCACAGCTTGGGAAATATAATGTGCTCTGTATTGCTGAGCTTGCTATGATTACTTCAGTGTGTTAATAATCTGCTAGTGGCAATTTTAAAGATTAATGGTGATTACAGTAGGCATTTTTACACATTAATAGACAGTGACATGTAGACAATAACATATTATAATTACATACATAATTATACATAGATAACTTTAATTAGTCCCTATTTTAAAACCACTAATATAAACTTTATACACAAATGTACAGGTAATATGGAGCAAAAAGTTTGATGACAAAGTATAACATACATGGATGTGAGTTATTTTATACTTAAATATACTATAGGAAAAAATTATGCACTAAAAAGGTTGGGGTGTTTTTGCAAATATAAATATGTAGATAATACTACAGCACAACTTACAGTATAAACTTTTAAATTTAAACACATATCAAATTGCAACCCTTCAAAAAGGAACACCTATTAGGTACTGTTATCAGTCATGATGATTTTTGGTGATATTCAATATATTCCCTATGATGTTTTACAGAGCATGACACTGTTCCCACTGAAGAAAATGGCTGCTTCTCATTTACTTCAATGACTGCAGGAACAATTTCTTTCTAAAACTACACAGACTATATTCCACATGCATTATTATTTCACTGTTATCAAATAAAAGAATCATATAAAATCTTTTAAAAGTTAAGGGGAAATAGAGTGGCAGAAAGAACAAGAAAGCAAAAGATATTAGTGAATGCTATCGTACCGATTTCCAAGGTCCCCGATGCCAAGAAACATCACCAGGGCAAGAATGCACATTACATTTTGCCATGTTAGGTGGCTTGTCTAGAATTTCACAGTTTTGATCACCCAACATTTGGCCAGTGGGAAGCTGACAAATCACCAGTCTTGTCTTTATTCCATCTCCACAAGTCTGAGTACACTGAAACACAGAATTTTATATGCAATAATTTTATTAACAGAGTCATCACGTACCATCAAACCAAAAGACAGAGCAATAATCAGTATATCATATTATTTCCATATTCCCTGGACACTCTATTCAAGAATATGGACTTAAAGTCTAATCTCATGTAATTCTCTCATGAAAACATTTACCAAACTACATTTTTATGGTTTATCAAGTGATTTTCTGCAGAAAGTCTCAGTTACAGAGGCTCTATTAAGGAGAGGTAATTGTGAGAATAAATGTGCATGTATCTCTTTCTTTAGTAAGAGGAAAATAGAGAAATTTGTCTTAAAACTAGTTTTCCCTGCCAGACAGTGGGCAGAAAACTCATAAAACTCAGACACTGGGCACACTTTTACACTATTTAATTTATACAGACTAAGTGAAAAATACTTATGTGTTTTCTGGGTTTCAGTTTGCCTGTAATTCTTCAATACCAATTCTCATTCCTAATGAGCTCTTAAAACAATCTATAAAAGTCTGCTGTATTCTTGAGAATTCTAAATTAGAAAAAAACTGCAGCATCTGCATGAACTGTATCCCATAGCCATAGTCTATGGCTATGGACAGAAAAAATACTGACTGACCTTGAGAACCGAATGGCTAAATCTGGCCAAAACAAGGGGAAAGAAGGTAAAATAAAAAAGTCACAACAATTTTTCTTCTTTTTTCAATTCCAGTCATAGATTTTCAAGAACAAAAAAAGTGAGCAAGAATTACAAGAGGTTAGATTAGAATAAATGCAAAAATAATCAGCTTGAATTCTTTCTGTAGTGTTTGAGCAAGTATATGTGCTCAAGATATGACATCACACAGCATGGAGAAACTGTTCTTTGTCCAATAAAATAAAATGTTTCATCAAAATGTTCTAACCCAGGCACACCTTTTAGATGCATGATCCTACCTCCATACTTCTAATTTGTAACTACAACCCAGCAGCTACTACTACCTGCAGTAACTAACGTTAGTACCTATGAAATTACATGGAATAAAGTTTCTCTACAGCTTCTTATGCTCATTTTTTTCTTAGACCAGCTATTACACCATGTTTTTTCCACATACAATCCAGCTTTTTGTAATACAATATAAGTTTCTGTGTCTTAAGACAGATGTTGTAAAACAACTATATGATTTGTTGATGTTGTATATCCTTAGCCTCACACAACACTTACTTCCTTTGGATATATATTTACACCACTTCTATTTCCACTACAATTCTGGATTTCACCACAGAATCAAGTTTAGATAAACAGGTTGAAACTCATTCTTTTAAAATTTTTAAATTTTAAACTCTATTAAATAAGTAAAAACAAGGTGTTCCATTCCACTCACAGTCACATAATTGTGTTTCTGCTTCTAAGCTTATGTGGTAAACAATGTTCCCCTTTGTAAGTGAAATGCTCTTACTTCTCCCCAGTTCCCAAAGTTCCACCGTGGGCAGGGTCCAGAATCACAGTGTCTCGACTCTGAAGGTTTTGTTGCCTCATCACAATTACTAGCACTTCTTCCTTCCTCATCTTGACATACTACAACTCGACGGTGAAATCCACCTGCACAAGTACTAGAGCACTACCAAAACAGGTAAACATATATTTTGCCATTGCATGATCAGAAAAATGTAAAATCTGCTGGTTAAAACAACTTGGTTTTAAACCTTAACTTTCAAAATTGAAATTTTCAAATAAAAATGATTATTATGTAGAAGTATTTTAAATTTGAAATCACAGAAAAATTACACTTAGCATTAAATATATTCTCAATAAGAACAACAATAATTTTTAATATGAATGTGCTTCTCTTTTGACCAAATCGGTACCATGATAGCATTTCTAGAAATGTTAACATATATGTGACAGAACAAATTAATATATTCTAAAAAAATTCTTACTGCTCCCCAGGGTCCAGTTCTCCATTGATATCCTCCCACAGAAGGATGGTTCCACTGGTTTAAATTGTCTTGTGGAGGGTGTACTGGGAGGTAACCTATTTCTGGAAAATGGCTTGGATAGTCATGTGTTTTTGGAACATGATGATAAACCGGTGGACATGGTGGCATGATACATTCTTGTTCCTTAGGAGGTCGGCCTTCAGGATTACAGTAATTGTCATTGATTTGTTGATGGTAGTTGACACAGATGACTTGTCTTGTTACTATTCCATTATCACATGTAACTGTGCACTGACCAAAAGATTAACACAGTGTTTGTCACAGAACATTGATAATTAATAAACAAATACATTTGTATTTACTTTTGACAAGATTAAACATATACTTTGTTTTTTCAAGGGATGCAATTTCAATCATGCTTGCACAAAATGTACTAAACAGAGATTTGGCCAAGAATCTAAACACACACATTAAAAAAAAATGTTACAATTAATACTTACAGGGGACCAGTTTCCAACCTTCCACTCTCCACATGGGCTAAAGCAGCTTGAAATTTCAGCTGGTCGTGGTAAATGAGAACACAAAGATTCATCTGCTATTTCTCCATGAGCATCTCTACAACTCACATAGCGAGCACGATCACCCTTCCCACAGGATGCAGAGCACTGTCAGGGAACAATTCAAGGTCATCACACTTCAGGAGACTAAAACAAAATCATGCAAGCATCTAAAATACTAACATAACTTTGTATCAGCTTGACTTCAGAATGAAATCAGATTTCCATTTCACACTAATAGAGTCATGCATTCAGAAAGAAAAATGAAATATTGCTGAATGAAGTGAAATATTGCTTAAGAATTTCTGTTGCCTTGGAACTGAATTGTATGGCCTTAATTCTCATGAAGCATTTCAGCATATACAAATAGACAGCATTTAAACTATAACATAGAATAATTATACACTTGCAAGCAACAACAGAAGCATCAGCAACTTCCAGAACATTTTAGTTACTACACAGTCATGCAATATTTACATCAACTGTTAAAATAAAAACCAATATTAACAATCCATTTGGCATTATGGCTTGTATTAGCAGATTCCATTGAGCCCCTTCTGATGCCTTTATAGCTGAGAAGTTCAAGGTAGATTAACGAAGAACTGCTGACTATCCTCTGTTTATGCACCCTTTACTGCTATTTAGTTAAAATGGTTTTGCAAAAACATAACTGTGTTATATGCTTTGTTAAATATCTCAAGAGATTAACAGACACACCCAAATTATATAGAAAACTTTAAATTTTCACATTGCTATCAAGTAAAATGAATTTTCAACATTATCAAAATAAAAGCCTTCCACTGAATAAAATTTATTTAGGAACTATTTCAATAATGCTTATTTTACAAAAAAATGTCAAATTAGACCTTTAAAGACTCCAACTATTTAGTATTACTGTTCACATAAAAGATTTAAATGACATTTTAAAATCAAAGATGTTCTCCATACTCAGAAACTGCTCAATTACATTTAAAAAAACACTTCCTAAAGCACTGTCAATCATATGAAAACCACTTTGCTCAGAACTCCAGCTCCTAGAATTCTGCTTTTTTGCCTATTATTTTTCCTGGTTGGATTTGAAGCACACATTTTGCTGGGAGTATCTATCTGCTCCTTAAGAAATAGGTTTTTTTCTTAAGAAAATATTGGAATTACTTTTTAATCTATCCCAAGCAGACTTCAGTTTGAAGAATATATTAATGACAGCTTTATGGAAAAATGGGTGAATGAGCGGAGGATTACTCAGCAAAGTGTGACTGCTACGTTACATACTGGGGTCCATGATCCGTATCTCCATTGGGTCACCTTCCCCACATGAACTACAGGAAGTGAAGTAGTCCACAATTTTGTATTTTCTGGACAAGAGGGCAATTCACATTCCTGTGGGGGTGAGGAAAAAAAAAGCTTTTGAAATATACATTTTGGAAGAGCCAAATGTAAAGCAAATGGTTAGATCCTACTATTTCAATAAGCCAACATTAATTAACATGTAAATACCATCTTTTACATTTTCTCTGGAATTATTCAAAGACCTTTCATTGAATTGTTTTAAATCGAGTGTCAAAGTAAATGTATTTGATCTTAAAACTGCATTAGTAATAACTAATAATATTGGCACTTTGAGAAAGAACAGTTTTGGCCAACTTGTTGGAGACAAGGAGCACAGTGTCCTGCTCGAGATCCACAGGCAGCACAGAAAGACAAAGTGAAGACAGTGGTTGTGCTGTTCTGTCCTTTATCCCTTCAGCTACTGAGAACATAAATTTCCCCAGTTTCAGTAAGTAGCCAAACAGGTACCACAACTAAAAATGCAAAGCATACTCAAGCTCAGTGTTTTCACATCTAAGAGGAAATAAATTACACCAATTAATTGGCATTTATATTTAGAAGCCTATTAAAGAAGCCAGTTGGGTACTACTATTTATTAAGCAGGATGGCAAGCAGTGTCCTTATAATATTCTACATGTTGGAGCTTCCCCCACTGCCAAATAATCACAGGCCTTCGGATTCCTTGAAATCATATATTCTAACCCTTCAATCACATACCGACTTTCAAACATCCAGTCTTAAAATTACCCTTCTTTTTATTTAATTCCCTAGGCAAAATTTGATGCTTGTGAAGAAAAGCATAGAGTTTCAGTATTTTTTACTCATTTTAGAAGTGATTTCCTCCAAATTCCTCATAGAGACAACAGTTGCAGTTAGACACTTTTAACAGGGAGGTAGAGAGGTATTTTTTGACTCACTTGACTGTCTCTAGGACGAGTGGCAGCATTGCACTCCCTGTCATCGCTCAGAATAACACGGTACGTCTCAGTAACACATTTGACCGCGCGCACCTGGTATCCGTGTCCACACGTTACAGCACACTGTCAAAGGCAGGAATTTCACACACTTGAAATAGCATTATTTATAATCAATTTTCATTTTTAATTACAGTTTCTACTTTAAAACTCTTTTCAGAATGAATAGAAATGACTACTGAGATAGTGTTAACTTTCTTTGTGGCAGACCATCAGGGTCCATAGCACACTAATAAACAGTGCTTGTCCAGGACAAAGGCTTTCCCCCCTTCTATCCCCTGCAGTGAGTAGGCTGGAGGTTGGGCAGGAGACTGTGAACACTGCCAGAACAGCTGACCTGACCTGATCAAAGGGACAATCCATGCTCTATAATGTCATGCTCAGCAATAAAAACTGGTATAGAGAAAGTAGATGAGGGAAAGGGGGGAGTAAGGAGTAGCTTCAAATGAATAACTAGCTGCAGCTGTTAAATGTCTTTCCCTTCACTACAGTTTGACTAGAGTGCACTCAAAGAAACCACCTAAAACATTAGATGGCTGACAATATTATGACACAAACCCTATCCCTATAAATGTTGTGGTTCAAGCACAAGTACTTGCAAAAACCTGGTTGTGAATGGCTGTTACCAGATGGTACAGTGGAAAAACTGCAATGAGAGCTCCGCTCCAGTAACATAGATTGGTAAATTGCTTGTACAAGCTATTTCAGAAAACTATTTTTTATTCACAAGAATTCTACCATGGGACTAAATTAATTTTTTATTTAACTTTTTTATTTAGCTTGTAGCAGTAGAAAGTCATCACCTTATGATCAAAAGATTACACAAAAGGAATTCTACATTACGTTAGACAACAGTGTGGTTACCTCTAAGGTAAAAAAGTAAAATAAATATTTAAGTTAAAATATACTTAATTTCCAAAGACATATTTATTCTGTATTTTAATAACAGGTTGTATGTAAAAAATAAAGATCAGCTGCTATTCAGTTATGATTTCCCACTAACATTCAAGAAACACTGAATAATCTTCTGTTGGTTTGAGTAACCTGATCTTATAAAAGCCACATGAAGTTGAGTATCTTTTTTTTTTTAATTAGTTCTCATCTATTTGGTGACAAATTTTCCTTCACAAAATAATTCACTTTTTCCTAGCATTTTAAATCCACTCTGGCTTACATTAGATGAGCATCACACAGGAAAACATATTTTTCAACAGCACTTTCACATAAAGAGATAGCAGATCTTTCATCACAGAAGGTAAAAACAAAATGTAACAATAAAATATTAAAATACTTCTTCCCTGCTATTATTAGCATGTATGTTTCTATGATTGGTTGAAGTATGTTGTAGATTGAAGATTCATCTACATTAATTGAAGCTACCACTTGAATACGCCCACTCAACTATAAATATTTGGTCTTTTACCTGTCTCGTTCATCTGAACAGTTTTCTACCCTCATTTTCATTATTCTGGTGATGTAATACAATGATGTGCAAAAGCATCTTTGATATTAAGGCTCAGGATCAATTACTGTTTTAGGCATTTAACTTATATATGGGTGTTCCTAAATTACAAGTTAGATAGCCAATAGGATCCTGCAAACAAACATGCAAATCAATTCAACTGAAACAACTGCTTAAGACTCAACTAAAATGTTTAAGAAGTATTGTTTTGTGACTGCTCATAGTTTGAACTATAAAACAAGAAGCCAGGAATCCTTATGTACTCACTGATCCCCAAGGCCCTACTTGCCAAGATGAACATTCAGGAAGTTCACACGGTGTTATTGATTCTGGTCTGTCACTTGGGTTACAGAAATCATCTCTCAGTTGTTCATCATTAAGTTGGCACCAGACTTGACGATGCTTCATTCCTTTGCCACATGTCACAGGACACTGTAAAATTATTAGAACCATCAGTTTGCAGAGACATGAATATGCGCTAATGGCTTCAATTTCTTTTAGTAAGTTGTTGGATTTTAAAAATCACATAAACAACAAAAATATTCCATGAATGTAAGCAGTCCAAATAAACCTAGTATTTTTACAAACTCTCCATTTCCTGTTAACTTGAACTCAAATGCTAGTACAAACAAATCACTATTAAGATTCCAAAGCTACAAATAATGAAAACTATGTACAGATCATTTATTTCCAATAGAATAAAGAATACTTGTTTAAAATAATAGCGCATATATCACACTTTCACTGGAAAAATGTTTAAACTGTCCATGATTCTTTTATGTCTATCTAACCTATAATAAAATGAATATAATTCTATTAAACAGTTGGCTGTATAGTTCTCACTGTTTCATAAAAAAGGAAGGTATGCAAATTACTGCAAATAGATTTACTTTACATATCTTCACTACCTCATTTAATGTAACAAAATTAAGGAGACAAATAAATTCTAGGAGTGTTTTACAGAAGTTCTCACGCCATTTGTAGATCTGTGATATGTATCAGACTTCAGAACTTTTATAACTGTTGCCCAAAATAAAATAAAAACCCTAAACACTTAATGCAGTTTATTTTAATATCAATGACCAAGACTAAATGTACCTTAAGTTTGATATGGTTTTATTACCTCGCTCCAGTCAGTAACTGACCAGCTTGGACATAAGAATTCATTGCAACTCTGTGTTACAACTCTTGGAAATTCCTGGCATTCTCTGTCAGGAAGATGACGACCCAACTTGTTCATACAAAAAGCTTCTCTGGTTCTGACACCTCTTGCACAGCTCCTGGAACACTGTGGTGTACAGTTATGAAACAGGAAACAGAACACAACAAAATCAGGCCAAAATACATTATCAGTCTTAAAGGTAAAAGATGCTAATGATTGCCCCAGACGAAAGTGTCCTCCATTTAATCCACAGACTGCTAATATGTTCATTTGAGATAAATTCAGCACTTTGTGTAATAGTTCCAAGATAAAACTCCAATGAAGAATAAAACCAAAATTGTACAGAACTAAATTATTAAGACTCTAAGTAAAATATACACCTTTAATTACCAGATCTTCACCGCTCACTTCCAAAACCAAGCTGCAAACAAGTTACTATTTCATACAAAAATATAAGGAAGTTGCTGAAATATAAAAGTTGGTATTAGCTGATCCTACAAATTTGTATTTGTCAAACATTGTTTCTTTTTAGTTATTAAACCAAAAAAAAATAGAGAGAAATAAAAATTTGGTATGAATGCTAACCAGAACTATAATGGTACAATTATAATGTTTTAAATCCGTACCTCTGACCATTCTGTGTAGTGCCAACTTCTTAACATACAGTCACCATGGCAGGGCTCTCTGGCTGGTGGTTTCTGCTGATCAGCACAGTACTTATCATCCACTGGAGCACTGAGTCCTCTTGCAATAGAGTACTTCATGCAGTGGATCTCAACAGATTGATGTCCTGGGCCACACTTTGATGTACAGTCACTTTTGCCAAGACTGTGCCACCTACAATGACAAACTGTTGTAGAAAGCTAACCAAGTTTTAAAAAATATGACCACGGCAATTAAAGCACTCAGAGAATGTACCGAGAATTATAATGTAAATATATATATGCATTTTAGGGAACAGATAAAACTGTAAACTCTATCTCATGACTGGAATTTTTAAAGCAATATAAAAGAATTTGACTCATAGGCTTAAAAGAACTTTATAAATTTATAGCATTTTTTTATCTTAATCTCCTAGGTGACTTTGAAAAATGCAAGCTATAATTCTAACTCTTCATCCTCTAAATACTTCAGTGTGGGTTATCCTGGAGTGCAAAAACATAACTCTGTTTCAAATTAGTTCCGGTTGCGGGTACAATTCTGGTGGAAAATGTATTTCATGCAGCAATACAAGTTTTTGTGCCAGAATATACAGAAAATATTCACAGTTCTAACAAGAGACTTTGTACTTTACCAATAAAAATTAGAAAAGTACCTTAGTTCACATGAAGTCAGAGGTGTAAATATAACATATAAAGCCATTACACCAACAGATTTGAGGAAAACAAGAAGAGATGGGAAGGATGAGAAAGGTAGAGAGAGATGGAGGGACAGAGGATAAAGCAACCTGAATTACCTTGTTTCAATCAATAAAAACATATAATACCACAATAACTCCATCAGTTAGGAACCTTTTTTACCTTAATTCACACTCTGTATTACACTCCTCAAAGACACTTGGTACAGTGGGTATAAGTTCACATCTTTGATCAGACACTACCACACGATCACTTTTTCGTATACATGTCATTCTTCTTCTTCGAATACCTTGAAAAAGCACCAAAAGAAGTAAATAAAGGGCTAAAATAAGAGTGCCTTATGGATTTCATTCATCATTTAGGAATTTAACTGAGATACCCCATTAACACAAATTGCTGTATACAGCAGATTCTGCATAAACACGCTGATTTGTGCAGCTCACTACATTCCAGGTGGAGAACAACCTTTTCCCAGTCACCTTTTTCACCTCCCAGCTGTCCTACAGTGGTCTCACAGGATATCAACTTCCAGAGAACTACAAAAGTGCAACCGTCCATTTACTCATCAGGCTAATTATTCCAAATACATTATGTATGTTCTGCTAATTAACATATCTCCAAACACCATGTTAACTTAGACCTTGTGATCCTTTCCTTTAAGGAAGCAGAAGATTTGATCACAGGGTACATAAAAGATCTGGAGTTCTGGGAGAAATACCAGAGTTGACAACTGCTCTGCTTGTCTAGCACATGATCATGTCTACAGTCTGACTCAAAACCAGAAGAAACTCACCATCACATATTTTCAGGCTTTTCTAGCACCAACTAATAAGAGTATTTGTGAAAAACCTATGTACATACACTTTTGTACAGACACATTTCATAAATGCTGTGGCTTTATCTTTATACTGGAATGACCTATAGAGTAACAGTTTAAAACAGTAAAATACATCTTTAAACAGCTTTGTCCCATGCAGCAGATAATCAAAAAAAGATAAATCAATGAGTATGAAAGATACCAGACAAATCAGTGAGCATCTGGAAATGGTATAATGGAAGCATAATGCATATTAGTAGACATACAATACCACTTTCTAAGGATGCACTATATTTGATTCAACTTGTTTTTTAATAAACTTCTCCTATGTCTCCAAATGTAGGTTTGAATATAGAATTATACCACAGAAGTACTAAAAACAGCAAAAACAAAAATCAGAATCTATTCTGTCCTTAAAGGCTCTGACCACTTGAAGTTTACTGAGGGTAACAAGTTTCTTCCTTACAACTAAGAGTGAAAAGTCAGAGAACTTAAGTTGAGACCTTTCCTAAATATCATCAAGTCTTTGGTTCTGGTGCAAAAAATACTTCACAGTACCTTGGCACATCCTGCTGCAGTCTTGCCAGGGTCCATAAGGATCCCATGTAAACAGATCACTTCCATCTTCTATTGGGACATTGAATGAATAACGCACATCAGGGTTGTATAAATTCCCTACACACAAAACCTTGATTGAGATAAAATGATAGCTGTTTTTCAGTGAATTTGAACATAAAGTTATGAACATAATGATCACGTCAGAAATTTTCAAATTTATGAAAAAAGTAAACATGCACCTGTAAGGTTAGTTCTTCTTCAACTCTATCAGTGCTGTTAATTCGTTCTATTGTATTGTTTGAACCACTGTACTCAAAAATGGCTCCTTGTATATTGATTTCTCTTTTTGACATGCTTACAACAAAATTTCCATTCAAGATAAAATTTCCATGGGTATCTGATAAAGCTGTAAGTGAAATAAAATATTGGAAATTTATTTAGTTAAAAGGGTCTATCAATAAAATCTCATCAACACATAGCTTTATTTTAGTCCATGTAAAAAGTTATATCAAACAGTTTCAAATTAATTAGTTCAATCCTAATCATCAGTAACTTTCACCTGAGCAGCTGTCATGGATTTTCTCAGCCACGGATTTTCTCTACATTATAGTAATTGAATATTTGTTCTGCTGAAGGGCTGACTGCAGTCATGACTTTTAAATTTGGCTAGGTTCTGCTACTGTAGAAGGAAACAATAATTATTGCTATTTCTGCCCTATTCTGCAGCCCACACCCTTCTATTTGCTACAGCTACTTCTAGTGAAGCGGGTTTTAAAAGTAAATTTGAAAAAAAAATTAAATTATTATGCATTTGTGATAGTAATTTAATACAAAGACCAATTTTCAATAATAAAAATGAATGACAAGTTAAACATTTTTAAAATAAGGTAAAATTTGTGGTACAAGATGCTATTCAGGCATTACTACATTTGAAATGGTAGCTACTGTCAGGGGGCGAGGGCTGTTTCTGTGCGAGCTGCATGTGTAACAACTGGGCAGTAAGTGAAAAGGAGAACATTTTGGGAATTCTGAAGTTTGTTGCTAGGATTACAATGGAAGTAGAGACACAAATAAGTCTCAATGTTTTTTCAGGCACTTCAGATACAATGTAACTACTATGAAATAGAACAACCTAGACTTTTGGTAGGATGTACTTATGAATTCTTTGTTATCTACACACACTTGCAAATCTATCAGCATGTGATGACCTTTATACTCTTTATGTCCCAGACATAACAGAAAAAGAGAAATATGAGACAACTGATAAGTTTGGTGATGGTCAGACTGCTTTGTTCATAAACGAAGTGTATGCTTCCAACATTTAAAACAACAAACAGCTGCATTATTCCTTGTGGTGTTTCAATTAACACTGTGACAACAAAATAAAACACTGACAAAACGATGCAAGGTGCTATAATTCTTATTCTCTGATGAACGAACACACTCATCTAAGAATTAGAAACCTTACAAAACAACTAGATATTTTCTCTAAAGTCTATCAGACTTCTCATAACATAAATCAAGACCAGGTCTCTGCCAAGAGCACAAAACCTCTACATCAATGTTGCACACAACAGGCTTTTACCAAGGTAGTTGTCATCTTCTGGTTTCCCTGAGTAGCTGTGCTGTTGAATATCAATGTTTGTTGCTCCTTTCGGAATATTTACTACAACATTGTAACCTGCAAATTAATTATATACAAAAATAGTCAAATATTACTAAATATGAAAATGCATTTTAACTTCATTTGCAAAACCCTACAGTGCACCAGAGACAACCAATGCTGAATGCCTTCATGTGTTAGGAAGTGTTACACTCTGTGTTCAGAAATGTGAATTCAATTCTTTACCATTAACACGAGTTCAATCTACTCAGAAAAATTCCTAGGGATCAGAACTACTCTAGAAAGCAGTCAAGTATATCAAGAGGGACTCAGGAAACACTGACTACTCAAAATTTAACCACAAAACTTTAACAGAAAACTGAGTGACTTAACATGAAATATCTCCATTCCCTGTTTACACTGTTGAAGTAGCTTTTCTCTCACAAGAATATTTCAAGACAGCATACTAAAGAATGAGTCTTAAATACTAAAGTATTGCAGTGTTGTAGGTCATATGCATAAGTAGACATAGCTGTTAAACTAGACATGCTTGATCCAGTTTCTCCTGATTAGAATATTGAGTGCACTCCCTTCAAAATGCAAATGCTTCACAAATGAGTCACCACTTCTTATAATATCTCCAAGTACTATTATGGTAGTCTTGCCACCAGGTAACAAAATAAGGTGCATCAAGACCTACTTTTTTAAAAAGTTGCTCTGCACATAAACATAGGTAAAAAAATCCAAAGCTGTTTCTCACAGATGCTAATCACAAATTGAAAAGGATACTTGTGGCTCAGAAAAACTGAGTATGACAAACATTGGAAACAAATAATAAATACAAACATGTAATCTGAGATATTAATAAAAATTTTGATAATTTTTCCACCTATTTCACTGTATTTAACAATATTACTGTGACATAACTTTAGCTGATGCACCCCTGCGGGTACAAATTTAAATGGCAATATCCTTTTCATTTTGTACTGGGTTTGACTGGAATAGAGTTAGTTTTCTTCACAGTAGCTAGCATGGGGCTGTGTTTTGGATTTGTGCTGGAAAATGTTGATAAGTCAGGGATGTTCCAGTTATTGCCAAGCACAGCTTACACATAGTCAAGGCCTTTTCTGCCTCTCACCCCACTCCACCAGCAAAGAGGCTGGGGGTGCACAAGAAGTTGTGAGGGGACACAGACAGGCCCCAGCTGGCCACAGGGATATTCCAGACCATATGGCATCATGCTGGGCACATAAAACTAGGAAAAGAAGGAAGGGGAGATGTTCAGAGTGATGGTGTTTGTCTTCCCAATTCACTGTTATGCATGACAGAGCCCTGCTTTCCTGGCTGAGCACCTGTCTGCCTGGGGGAAGTGGTGAATCAATTATTGTTTTGCTTTGTATGCGGGGCTTTTGCTTTACCTATTAAACTGTCTTTATCTGAAACCATGAGTTTTCTCACTTTTATTCTTCCAATTCTCTCTCCCATCCCACTGGGAGGCAGTGAGTGAGTGACTGGCTGTGTGGTTCCAGCTGGGATTAAGCCATGACAAATTTCATAATTCATAAACTTCCTAGTGTTTTCAATCTATTAAAATTATGCCATTTTAATCCATTAAAACTATGCATTTAAATGAAGATTTAATCTAATTACAGGTCCATCACATTTACCAGCTGGGGGCAGCACTGCAATTGCAAACTGACAAGCTGCATGCTCTGGATAAATACATGTTTTGGTCAATCTTTCAAGATACTGGGAAGAAAACCAAAACACAGTTAAAAATGCCCCTCATCTCACACCCTGAAGACCTTGTGGCAATAGAATGAAAGAAGACAGAATATGGGAGGAAACTATAAACAAAATTGTACAGCATGATGTCAAGAATACACAAAAAGAATAAATCACATACTAGGACACTGAGAATGACCATTGTCCAGGAAATCCTCAGATACTCTAATTTGATGCAATAATAATAGTCAACTTAGTAATTATGTGTACATAATTAGATTACCATCTCCTAAAATGGAAGCCAAGTAAATTAGTATTTTGCTGTAATGAATTTTTGATTATTGCTTCACTACTGTTTACACATTTACTGACAACATCATAACTGCATGAATATAAGCACACACCACAAGCTGCAATTGTCAATTCCAAAATTCTGCCTTAGTAAAATGACTCATTTTGAAAGGGAAACAAATGAAATTAAAAGAAAAAGATCAAGTGCACATCAGCATACTTAACTTGTAATCCTAATTCAGAATTTTTTTGGAAAACAGTATTTCCTCAGACAATGCCTTCAGTTATTAGCCTAGGGATGTCTTAGACCTCCCATGGACACTGGAGTTTTAGTGATCAGCTAAGTACAATTTCTTGTTTGCATGGCTGTATTCCTACTTGAGCACACCCGAGTGATAATCCCAAACATTCAGCATACTATTAATTGCTATAATTGCTATCATTATCTTTTATATGCTATAATTTCAAGAATTTGAACATAATTTAAAACATTCAACTAACTATAAAACCAAATAATAACTCAAGGTTTGCCTCATCCCAAAATATGAGGGTTTTTTCCCCTCCAATTTGAAAAAAATAACTCTGTAACAACGGAAAGTCGTTAAATGTCAGAGAGTGACAGTCTCGACCGTGTTTGCATAATGGCAGTGTCACGTAATGGTTACTTTACTTGTAATAAATATATGTGTGACAAAATTCATGTGCTATCTATGAGCAACTTCTTAGGACAGACACAAGCAAAAATACATGTATTTGTATGGGAAGGGTAGCTGTATAATTGAAGATTTCTGGTAATTTTTGATGGGTGTGAGCCCTCTGCCAGGGGAAGAGAAAATCCAACAGGATACTTGGCATAGTTTCCTCTTCTGCAGCAATCCCCTTGTTCTATGAAGATCCTATTTGGCAGCTCTCCAGGTATCATTTTCACTTCGCCTGTGGTCTCTTTCAACCAGTGAACCAACATGAAGGAGCCTCTAGGCTGATATTAACCTGGAGACTTCTGTCCTTATGTTCTGTGCTCTAACTACTTAACTGCACTGCTACACACATACAGCAGTCTCTCCATACTTCACTGAAAAGTCTACATATAGAAGAACTATCAGTGGCTCTATTAGAGAAATTAAATCAAATAAATAGGAAATACCAGAGTTATTCAGAAGTTTCTCATTCACTACCTGTCAATGAGGAGGAAGAAACAGAAATATTGTTACCCCTCCTGTTCTCTGGAAGGAGAAGGTTCACATTTCAGAGACGATATTTTTCACTCTAGGAGAAAGGGAACCCCATCAGCTGCTCATAACACAAACTTCTTGCTATCTCTTTACATGACTAAAATGAGACACTGGAATATGTGCTTCAGCTGCAAAGTTTCAGACCAGAGAACGCAAAGTACAAAGCAGGAAGCATTCATCCTTTTAAAGTAGTTTTACCCTCATAATTTCTTTTATTCATGTCTTTGCCTTTGACCTTTGGGCAGATTTTTTTTTTCCACTTTAATGGGTTAGTATGTCATAGCATTTGCCTCTGCATCCCTGAGAGGGAACCCTGAAAATCAAAGATATTTTTTGTTGATAGAGGCTCTAAAGAACATACACTGAAATCCTGCTTCCTTAAATGTAAAGAATAATTTCTAAGCCATAATGAAGTGTGCATTAAGATTTAAAAAAAAGGCAAAACAAACATACCATAATGAGCACTGTTGAAAGTACCTGCAAGTGTCTTACATGAAGAATTATCACCACCACAGATTCCACATTTGTCTCTCCTTGCCTTCGAATTCAAAACGTGATCGCAGCCTGCTTGCTACAAAAAATAAAAATAATAAAAATAAAAAGCCCTGTGTCACTCGACCCAATGGAAAACAATGAAAATAAGTAATGTAAGCTTCCCACTACCCCAAAATACTGTTGTTCACTGTATATATCTAGTCCTCCTTGGCAATTCATTAAAAGCCTTTAATGGTTTTGGATTCTGCAATGTAAGGGCAAAACATAATGGTGCAATCCAAATACACTTAATATGTCAAGAACCGTATAAGAAGACATAACAGTAAGTAAATATTTTGTATAAAAAATCAACATAGTGTATAAATTTTAATTCATATTTACATTAAAAGTCTTGGAATCATAAAAGCAGTATGCATATGTGCATGCTCATCAATTCATTTAAAGTCTGTCATTACTGAAAAGAAGCAAAGGAATACACATAGACTATGCTGGTTAAACTCACATAAGCACAATTTTTGTTTATATATTGTTTCTTAAACTTCCAGGGGTTTTTTTGACTATGACAAACAGGACAATTCTCTGGCATTTCCTCTTTATTCAACAGTATAAAAATAAGCTATATTTTCTCCTCATCCTGAATTTATTCAGTTTCACTGCAATCAGCAAAACATCAACAAGGCTTGACAAGAAACTCTTAAATTGTTAAAATATAGCACCTTGCTTCTCCCATCAAAATCTTGTGGCAATGCTACAGCTGCTATTAAGCAAAGAGTGTTGAATTGATTCAAGGGTCAGTTCCTCCTGATTTTACAGTAAAATAATAATTACATAATCTATCTACCCTTGGATATTTTGCTATTTACTTCTTTGGTAGCAGAAATACAATGTTAATAACCACACAGCATGCTTCTTTCTTCCCTTTATGCTAATTTTGAATCAGTTTCTCACTGTTCACTTGGACAATATTAACTCTTACACATATGAGGCTTAATGAGGCAAGACTGTGGGTCTTCAATTCAACTATATGTTCTTCACTTAATTGCTTCCATTTCCAGATCTTTAATTTGATAGGTAATAAAAGCAGCTTAAGCGAACTCAGAACATCATATTTTCAGTAATGTTTACTTGTATTCATATTTAATAACTACTTTACCACCTGTTAAAATTGATTTTAATAATTAATAAGTTTAGATTTAAATACCCTGCATAAGCCTTGAACACAAAGGTCATTGGTTTCTGCTCCACAGGGAGTACCATCAGCAACTCTGTCCTTCAGCTGATAGTAGGAAGTTGTTCCAGAAACTCGGCAAAAAAGTTTACAGCGATCTTTCATAGAAACTGGAAAGAAAATCCAAGAGGTTTCTTGTCTATTTTAAAACTTTATTTAAAGTAACATTTTCATCGTGTTAATTGAAAATATGTGTAATTACTTACTACCACTGTATTTTGGAAGCCAGCGAACAGCAGAGGTAAGACCATTGATATTAAAGTGTTTGCCATCAAATTCAGAGCACTGTTGCTCGCGAAAATCTTTTTTGCCTTTTGGACATGAATCAGTATTACATGACCGAAATTTCATCCTGCGACCAACACAGTACTTTCCTCCATTTCTTGGCCTAAAAAAAAAGATAAATGTAAAACACACTTATTTTCTAAAATTGCTGTTTTCCACAAAAAGTGGCCCCAGCCACTGATCTAAAGAGGAAAATCTCACACAGCATTCTGTCAGCTGTTACTGACTGACACACACACAACTTTTACTGTACTGTGCATTCATTTATACCCAAAATAAACCCAATCCTTGTAAAATACTATTGTTGAGGTAGGTGGTAATCTCACTACTGATGTTTATTAATGCATTATTATTTTTACTTCTCTTACAGCTATAACTATTTTGCCTGGGAAAAAGCATTATTAATTTTAATGCTTTTTATTTTATCAATTTATCTGAGATTACAGTCCTATTTTCACACAATCAGCACCTTCCTCACTAATCTGAAAATATTATTTTACAGAGTGAGAAAGAAAGAAGACAGTTAGGAGCTGGCACAGTCTTTTCTGTACTCCTAATACTGGTTTTGCTTTGGGGATCAAAAGAATAAAAAGGAAAAATTGTGGAAAACACCCCATTTACTGTAAAGTCTAAAACACATTTTAATCGTCATAAACCCTGACATAAAATAATTCAGTATTAGTATGTTTTTGGGGAAGAAAAAAAGAATAAATCAACATATTTAATAATAAACCAAGCATATCGATACTATCAATTACTACAGACTGAAAGAGGTATTATCTATTGGCAATCTAGTCTACTGCCTCTTATTCATCAGAGAAAATAAAACAACCTGGGGCCATTTGACTGAAGTTCATTTATCCTACTGATAATATCAAGCTGACATGACTTGCTAGAAAAACCCTGAAACTACTCAGGCACCAGCTGTGGTTCTAGTTCTGGACAAGTTAATGGTAAAGTTCTCCTTGACTTTTATCACAGTGAACAAAACCTACATGGAATTATTCAGTCAATGTAATTTTCTCATTATAAATGTAAGTTTTAAATGACTCTGTTATAACCAAGTGTTCCTTGTGGGATGTTACTGGCAGCAATGTTGTGGAAAAGCCTTAAATCAAAGCAAATCATGTGTTTCACTAAAGAGATTAGTAGGGAATATATTTGTTTATTTTTGCAGTTCTAACTCCAAAGGAAGCATCTAATGTTTAAAGAAACCTCAACAGTTAGAGTAAACCTAGAAAAAAAGACCCTGCCAAACTAAGCCTTTAGAAACATCTATAAGAATGGATAATATTGTTGAAAGACATGAGGAATTCCAAAGTCCTCCGCATATTAGAGTCTGTAGACTAATCTCTTTCCAAACATGGCTGAAGCAGGCATTTTTTACTGGTGTTTCAAACTGATTTCCACAGCCCACAATACCTCCATTTTATTTTGAATCAATCCATCATTTCTTAATATCTTCATTACGCACTAATGTAAAACACAATAAAAAACATACTCTGGTCGATTACACAGCCTGGTGGTGCTCTTGATTCCACCGCCACAAGTTCTTGAACATGAGCTATAAGGTCCCCACTGTCCCCATTCTCCATCTACAGGACGCAGCTCCATTTCTCTGCTCACACAAATTCCATGGCGGCAGTGCTGCGCAGTTGACAAACAAAATAAAATTTATAATTCAAGCAAAAGGTTACTGTACATTTTAGGCACAAAAAGAACAAAATTTAAGAGCTCACTACTCTTATCTGGATATTTTCTAAAATGTTAAATTTCCTTTAAGATAACTTACCCAGTAGTCATGTGTTTAAAAATGCTATCTAGAGTTCTTTGATGGTGAGGAAATCTACTGGATGCTGAGTATATATTTATCTTGTCACTTTATCCAAATATCTCTAAAAGATCTTGAATTCCTGATATATTTTCATTCATAAAGTTCTAAAATAGATTTACCACTGTCTTTTATGTGTGAGATTTTTCAGTTTAATTTGGAATTTATGTTGATACAAAAAGTGAAAAATTATAACAAACTACCAAGAAAATCAGGGTGTTCTGAACATCTCAAAAGCTAACTATCTAGTGGGATTGTTTGGAAAAAGCAGACAAGCATTTGATTATGTAAAGAAAGATGATGCCATAGATTTATTCTTCAACTCAGACTTTCATACCTATAACAAAAGGTGTAAAATATTTTATTTATATTTTATGATTTTTAATTTACTACTAATTTAGCAAAGCTATTACCATTAAATGGAACTAATAGTTAAATTAAAAAAACTAATAGTTAAAGAAATAATAATTCTTAGAGCATGATACTACTTTGCAATGTCTATTCTATTACTATAGATCTTATTCTTGGTGAAAAACTAACTATTTCCACTAAAAATTTACATAAAGGAGGCATTTTCATTTCATCTGCTGGGATTTACCTTATTAAGAAGACAAAGACTGCAAGACTATTTTGTTGTGGTCATGTCCGTTATGAGACTTCACTACACTGTAGCTGTAAACTATCATTATTTATAGAAAGTAATTACCTTTTTTTCCAGAACCATTAATCTCTTACTTCTAAGTATTTACTATCCCTGTTCCTGACTGCAATTATGTATCCACTTCAGTGGTTATTCAAGAAGTACATGACTAAAAAGTCTAAATGAGAATCTCATGATTGGTTGCATGTGTGACTTTTTCCAAAGAATTTGCAGGAATAACCAGCACTAGTCCTACTGAGGTCTTATAGCAGTTTGAATTCTAATCCACTTGTATTCTTTAGAAAATCCCAAGTGGTATTTTTGATCACAACATAGTGGAATACTTTACATACTAAAATAGAATATTTACAAGATACTATAATTTCAGCACAATATATCCTGCTGACTTCTAGGTGGGTAACGTGTCAACTTTGTCCTTGACTTCAAACACCTTCTGAGGCATTAAAGACTGCCCTCATCTGGAGACAAGACACTGGCCAGGACTGAATACATGGGGTCAGTGCTCATACATAATAGAGAGAATTCTTTATTTTAGATGCCTGTTTGCAGATTCAGGATTAGACTGTCCATTAATTAGATTTGTTGTCAGGAGGGATTCTCCTAGTCATATTGCCAGGGAGTGGGCCATTCCATCTTTCCCTGCAGTAAATACAGTGTATGGATCAGTCACTAGAATCATCAAACCAGGTTATATCAACTCAACTGCTTGTTATTTCTGAAGCTTAGGCTTTGCCTCTTTGCAAGACAAAACAGCCTCAAATTCCCTTAAAGTCTAGAAGGATTTTGATAAATAAAGTCTCTGGCACATAAAACAATTTGAGAACCTCTGATACACAGAAGATAAAATAATTCAAGTATTACACCCCCCTTTTTTTTACAATTAATTTAAATGTTACATAGAATTTGTCAAGAGTTATTACAAATTTATTGTACAAACTATCAAGTATCAAATTTTGCTGAACACACATAAATTGTGTGCAGTCTTTCTGAATATAGCTGACTGGCACAAAACTCAAATCATGTTCAGTGGTTTTATCACTGCCTAAAATAATTCCTAGATGCAATCTTTTTCTAGTTAGTGTATGGTTTTTTAACACAGATATTTATGTTCACATGCTATCAACCATTTTGTTCTCAAAATCAAAATTTGTCACAGAATCAGATTCTCTTTTCAGGGTTCTGCCTGAGTTCCTAATCCAACTTGATGATAAAATTGCCTGCCTGCATAATTCCTTGTCACACCAACTCTTGCATATAGGCCATGTCCTTTAAGCTCTGAATGCCTTCCCCTAAGAATATGATCATTCCAGGTGATTCTCAAACCCTAAGCAAACACAGAACAAAAGCTAGATTTTGGCATAGAGCTGTGTAAGTGATCCAGCCAATTGGCCAGATCATCACTTACTTGATGCTAAGACTACTACTTTAACTTAAAACCAAAAAGCCACCATTATTTCACTGCATATCTGCATATGAATTCTCACGGAAGTGCTTACTGTTCATTTGTATTATTTTTTTTCAAGATGGCCTTAGGGTACCTTTATATCCAAACCTTCTAGTACCTAACATCAAATCCCTAGCAATCAAAGGCAGACTTTCTACATAGTCCAGTCATAAGGTAAATGAGAATATTAAGAATTTGCCTTTCCAAGAACTGTCCTTAGGATCTTAGGAAATAACTTTTTACACTGTAGGCTGAAGAGTCTAAATACCCCTTCACAAAATGAATACTGCATTCTAATATAGGACAGTGACCTAGCATTTAGGTTCTTCTTCCACCCAGAAAAACATTTACAATAACTTGAAGGGAGATTGCAAGAAAAGAGTTGAAAAATGAAATTTTATACCCACAACAGTATTATTTTGATCCATAAAAATGCAAAGCATATGCTCACATCTGGGATTTTAATAGCTTATTCAACAAACTTGTCTCAGCTATTATTCTGCTGCATTCCTACAGAAGCATGGTGAAGTCACAGTAGAAAACTCCAGCACCAGGCATGTTCCAGATGTTCCTCTGTGTTTGCTTGAACCATTGCTTCACTCAGAATACAATGATATACAGAGCTTTCATAAACTTGAATATAATTGCTAACACTTTTTTCCTACATTTTTTATGGCAAATAATAGTGTATGCATCATGTAAAGTGGGTATCACACACAATTCCAAACATACAGATTGCAGCAAATGGCAAGGCTGATCTAGTCAAGATCAACAGATGGTCTTCTGTCAAAAAACCTAGAAATTCTGACTCAAATCCATATAAAATTATTATATCTTTAGAGATGAGAGGGAGGGTTAATAGTTCAAATTTGGAATCAGTAAACCTATGGGTGCCCAAATTTGTTTTTATTAATAATCTCCTTATAATAAGCACTTTGAGTCTTTCCTATGGATTAACGTATGACTTGATAAATTGATTCTGAATGCTTCCAATTTATCTCTTACTGAACTTGCTCAATTTCCAGGAAAGCAATCTTGAAAGAAATTATTAAAGCGTTACTTGCCAGGCTTTTGACTGAATCAAGAAGAGTGATAAATGCATGCAGAACAGGACTAGAGCTCCTCTGAAATCAAGCACTTCCCACACAGCCTGGGGAAGAACTCCAAGTTTGCTTTTATGGCATATATTTTCCAGGCAGGCCCCAGAGATACACATGATTTTGAAGATCTTGAGTAAAAGACTGACACACTGATGCTCAGAGTCTGAGGACATCATTTCAAGCATTGGAGCCCCACGTAGGCTTGCAGAAAAAGAGGTGAACAGCTTTCCCTGAGCCTGTTTCCAGACACCAACATGTTTTCATGGACGTTACTGGTAAATGCTGGTGCTTCTAAAAGGAAACAAGATGACTGAACACTTCAGTATGAGGAGAAAATGAGAAGGACAAAGTGTTGCAAAAGTGGACCTGATGGTCTGTATTTTGCCTGTCAAGTATCAATTTTATTGTTCTGAAATTTTTTTGCATTATAAAATACAATCTGAACAGAGCCCTGAGAATGACCGTGAATAGCACAGGAAGAGAAATTTCTAGTGGATTGAATGCAGAAAAGAAAAACAGGCATAGCTGGAACCACAAAACAGAAAAACACTGAAGAGTGCTGCAGCACAAGATTCACTGTACCACATCTTGTCTATAGCTGAAGTATGAGCACGAACTGTCTCAAAGCAGATTCCAATCACAGAGAGCCGGGAAAGAAATATGAATCTTAGAAGCCACACAGATCCATGAGCAGGGAGAGAAAACAAGAACACCCACTCAGATGAATGTCAAACCCCTGTCCTTGCTGGCTGTATCTCTGTCTACAGAGTTCCCATTCACTCCCTGGAATGAATGTGCTGTTCCAGGTCTCTGTCCTGTCTGCTGCAAATGGAAGTAACAAAACCTTGTGGTGTATATCGAACCTATACCTGCTCTCCGTCTTCCTCCTGTAAAACACATAGTCCAGAAAGCACACTGCTCGAAGAACCAAGATGAGAAGTGGGACCCTACAGCATATAAAAGGAGCAAAACCAAAGCAGTTAATAAAACGAGCATACAAGGCAGGAGAAATGGAGCTTGGAAAGACATCTAACTGAAGGTGTAACCATAGCATCTCGGGTCTTTGTCAGTGCAGCATGGATTCTCAGACAAGTCTAAATTTATTATTCAAATGATGTTATCTACAAAACCCACAATATTTGAATTTTTTCAATGTCTTCAATTTTTTCTTGCAGAAGATCTGCATACTTTATTTCTCCCTTGAAACTTCTAATTTTTCTGAAACTATAGCTCATAGAAAAGTATTTCACAAAAATACCAGTTTACAGAAAAAAATTATGGTTTGAGCCCATACTTAACTCTGTTCTTATAGTTCAAAAGATCTGCTGTTTTCCAGATGGTGAACAAATTCCTCTATCACCCAACTCTGATAAAATCCATCTGATTTTTTTAAACTTACTTTCATATATACACATAAAATGATTTATTCTTTCAGATTCAATATCTTCATGTACTACATTCATGCAGTAGTCAAGCTATGCAACAATTTTTAATGGTAATCAATAAATGGGTAGTAACCAACAACTGAAGAACAGCAAACATACTTCAGAATTAGATGGGTACTTCTTTTACTATTCAAAGCAATTCTTTGTTGCTCTGCATCCCTACTCTCAGTTGTCCCCGTATCCCTGTCTTTTATGTCAAAAGGACTAGGATGAAATCTTAATTTACTCAATAGTTATTCTAGATATTTTTGTATGCTAGCTCAATATACAGTACATATCTACAGCGAATAGAATTGATTAACATGTCTCTAAAACACAAAAAGCACATGCTTTCCAATCAAACTGTTACTTGTATCATGTGAATTCCTTCTTGCTATTAAACAGGTTTTTCCAAACTTCTGTGACATTTGGTTTTTTTCAATGTTTAAGTAGCAAAACTGCCATTATGTAGAACACTGAGATATAACATGGAAAAGTTTAGCTCAGAATCACATAGCTACCTCCTACCTCTCCATTCCGATGCTCAAGGAATCAACAGAATATGAGCATATTTCTATATTCCTCAGGAATCCAGGAAGGATCAGAATGCAACCCTCTGAAGTGACTCAAAAAATAATTATAAACCACTGAAAATTTATTGGGTATTTTTGCTGTTATTTTCATAGCAATAAAGACTTGTTCTGAGAATGCCACTCCTAGAAGACAGGCGATTTCAACAACTTTTCTTCTTTGGAGATGGGGATTTTTGCCTCAGATGTGCTTCACTAACTCCAATAGTTAGAGCAATCCATAGAGCAAGATCCATGAATACGACACATGACATTTGAAATCTGAGCTTAAAAAGTTGATACTAAAAAAAAAAAAAGCCTTAAATTGATCTTTTATGTATCCATCACATCAGTAATGTCACAAATGTCAAATATAAATCAATTTAGCTTGCTGGCAAATATTAATTACAATTAATAATCACCACGTCTTATGCCCATTAACATCAGCAGCAACTTGCAGTTAGCTTGAGAAGAGCTGTCCCTCAGTCAGCAACAGACGACAATTTGTTAGATTAATTAATTGCTGTTCTTCATACATCTTTCAGAGGTAATGACTGTAATTAGCTCTTTACTTCCTAAAGAAAAATAGTTCCACTGCTCTGATTACATAAAAGTGGTTTTTGTATTCTTATATAAAAGAAATCCTCTGATGTTGGCAAATTAGAGTCAATTTAACTGAAGATTACACATGAAGTTTACATAAAAGATGAACTTCCTTTCTGATGAGTGACTGACTGAAAAATGGGTTAAACATTGTAACACCAACAGCATGCATAAGCTATAATCAAGCAACGCTTCCACTGCAGCCTTCAAGTAACTTTTTCTAATCTTGCAAGACAGAAAGAAGTCATTTAAGACAGTTTATCCACTACATTTGTTATCCATTAAGACACTATTTTCAAATTCCTCACTAATATTGTCTTACCAAACACAGAATCTGTTAAGATTAAAAGTTATTGGAGGAAATTTAGAAATAACTGAGTGAAATGTAGCAGGCTATTACACAAAGCAATTAAACTAGAGATTTGAATCATCTTTGAACATACAAAATTATTTTAAAAAAAATTAACATTGCTCCCACAGCCCCCGAAGCTGCCAAAGCACACTACTATATAAAAGCAGCTCAACATAATAAACCACCCACTTAAGATAATCACTGTCATACCTGCGCATGTAAAAAATCTCTAAAATATTTCTTCTCACAATACCCTGACAAGCAAGAAAACACTTCTGTTTTCTGGTGGTGAAATGAGACATGAAGAAGCCAAATACTAGACCCGTAACAAACTTAAGCACCTAATTTCTGTTCACTTCCCAAACTACATACAAATCCAAAACTCAAATCTTCAAAGCCTCAAATCTTCACTGGAAGCTGGATACAACTAACCTCTACCACTACTTGTGTTTTTGTCAAGGTTCTGTAAGTGCCTTGACTATATCTACTAATTAGACATTCATGAACCTTATGGACAGCCCAAGAACGGCTATATTGTCCAAGGTTACAGATGAAGATCTGCAAATACTTGCAAGTGAGGAAGCAGTGAGTGGTACCCTGTAGTGGTTTGAGTTCGTTCACCTGAGTTTTTTTGGCTAAACGCCAGCACACTTACCAGATTTTATTTAATTTTGTTGTGAGATAAGGATTAGGAGTAGATAAAGCAGGCTCAAACTTTAAAGAATATAAAGAAAGTTTATTAACAGACTTAAAAGGAAGAAAAAAAAATTAAGAACCAGAACAAACCCGTCAGAACACTTTTGCTCTTCCCCCCTCTCCATTTTTTCAATGACAATACAAAAAACAACACTTTGACTTTCAGTCAGTTTACTACTTCTGAATTAGTCTTTCTTCAGTCATTTAGGGAGAGGAGTTTTCTCCTGCTTTACCATGTTGACTTCTCCACAAGAAATACAGTTCTTATGGTTTTCAGCTTCACAACTAGCAGCCGCCCAGGAGAAAAAGATCTCTGCTTGTTGTGGAACGTCCCTCCCACACCAGTAGCTTTCCCACTGCTACTACGGTGGGTTATGACAGTTCATGGGGTGTTTTTTTAAGGATGAGTTGTTCTACTACTGCCGCAAAGAAATCCCCTTCTTCTATGACTGGCAATGTAAATTTCCTTTGACCATTCCCCGGGGCAAGGGATCTGGAGTACAGTTTCTTCTCTTCTCTGCTCAAATTTCTCATCAGGCTGCAATTACTTCAATATCTACTTATCTTCACACAGGTGCCTTGATTCACTGGCTGCACTGGCTGCAGGTAGAACGTCACATCCCCCCTTAGACCATTTGTCATATATTACAGGGAATATTTTAGCTTGGTCTCAATCATGGTTTCACAGAAGAATTTTCAGCTTTTACTTTGTAGCACTCCTCATGCTCCTTCCCTCTAAGCTTCAGCTCTGCTTCTCTCACTGACTTTGAGTCTCTATGCTGGGTTTTTGTAAGTGTCCTCACTCTTCTTCTATCTGTGCAAGAGCAGATCAGTTTCTGCAAGTTTTATCTGGGTAACGAAAGGGTTAATTTCTTTCTCGGGCCTCTGCGACAGTCCCATGATTTTTCCCGGGTTGTTTAAAAAGTCTGAGCCGGGCTGCAGAAGCAGTTAAGAGTCTCAATAGCCTCGCTCTGCGAAGCTGGCCTGGCCTGGGGGGAGCCGGCCTGGCCTCTGCCCGGCCCAGAGCAAGGGCTGGGCTCTGCGAAGTTGACCCGGCCTGGAGGGAGCCGGCCCGGAGGGAGCCGGCCCGGCACTGCCCACTGTAGTTAAAATGTTTTGCCCAGCAGCCGGAGATCTCAGGCTGGGTCCTCCCCCACGTTCAGCTGCACTAGTGCTGCAAACTCCCTTCCAAACCTCCCCCCCCTCCCCGCTCTGAGGAGGGGAGGGGGGGGAAAGGGCAAGGGCCCAGCCTTACCAGAGAGAGAAGCACAGGACTTGCTTCTCTCGCAGCAACAGGACAGGAAAAGAGGGGTTTTTTTCAGGTGTATCTCTCTTAAATATGGTTTTTTCCCTGGAGGCGGAACAACTTTTAATTGGATTATACACCCATCAATACTCAAAACTAGCTGGTCACTGGCTCTGTTTCCCAGGAAGCAAGGTGCACTGCTTCCTGCACCATAGGTCACTTGAAAGACTGACCCTTCCTGGGTAAACCCACGACATACCCTCATCACCCAAACAATCTTTACCAAATAAACCCATGAGCAGAATATAGGAAATGCAGCATCCACTTATTTTTTTTTATCTGCCAAAGTATTCAATCCATACTACAAGCAGCCAGGCAGTCTTACACATTAGGGTATAAATGAAAAGAGAACTCCTGGTTTTTGCACTGAACAGACCCAAGTACCCTGAATTATGTTACAATAGGGAAGACAGAAAATTAGTTATGTGTGATTAAGGCACTTCCTAGAGTGGGAGAAGAGGTATTGACACATGCTTTCGTATTTTATCTGAAACAGATACAATGCAGATATAAATAACTACCAAGACCAGGTGCTAATCCAAAGACTTCCTCTTTCCAAAAAAGCACACACCTGTACCTAAGTGACTTACACTTAATTTGTTCTGGTCCAATAAACAGCCTCAACAAGACAAACTGGGGGAAACACACTTTAGGGATGTCATATTTCAGATAATTCAACTTTGGACATTACCGATCAGGAAAAAAACCAACTTATTATGCATGATCTAAACATTTCAAACAGAAAGAAAGATGCCAACTCTCCCCTGACTTCTTTCACCTATTTTTAACCAGTGTGGCATCTGTAACCTTTAATAATTATTCTGAACAGACAAACGGTGAGTTTTTATGTCACAAGATTACAGAACTAAGAGAAAATGCAGGTAGACACTCTTTACACAATCAGTATTCTACAGGCACAGTATTGCCACACAGCAAGCACTTATCTTTCTTACCTACATCCAAAATTGCAAGTACTGAGAAACAAAACAAGGCTTACCATTCCCACACCACAAACTGTTCCATCAGCCAAAGGCATGTGCTGAGTACGACAACCCTTGTGAACACCTTCTGTGCTTGTGCACCATAAGCGTTTGCATTGTTTCTAAAAAAAAAACCACATTACTTTTGTTGCACCTGCAATACCCTTTCAGACATTATTTGTGATGTTTTTATTTTCTCACACTGTGCAGGCTTAGTGTTTACTATTGTACTACCATTTTTCACTGATAAAACCCCACAAAACCAAAACAGATTTTGCATAAGGCCAAGCAAGAATGTGGACTATCTGAAACTGATCCCATCAGATTAATAGATAACTTCATTTTCTATTTCAGTAGAAAACTTAATTTAAAAATATGTAAGAGGTTACGGTTAATACTACACAGCACAGTTTCCATATAATCCCCCAGAAAAAGACTCTAAGTGAATTTAACAAGAATTAAATGCACTGACTAGAAAATTGAGCAGACAGCCTCATTTTCAAATTGCTAAAAGACTCTTAACAGACAAATAACCCTTATGAATTACAAAATTTACAAAGGACTCTTCAGTAACACCATCTTCAGGTCTTTCAAGCCCCATTTTCCTTTCCTTTAATAGTCTCATAAAACCTGACTCCTCCAAAACATTTTACCTCACCAAAAAGCTCCACTTAGTTCAGTCTGAATCTGTGCTTAAATGCTCTTCTTTAAATAGCTCCAACAAGCCATACAATACTGGTAGAACTATTTTACAAGCTGGTCCAAAATCTAACTCTACATGACATCCTGACAGCAATGAATAAAGTCATAATGTTGTATTTTGTGTTTATATTGCAATGGCCACATTAAGTTTTCAAAATTCAACTTAAGTTTCAATATTAATCTGGTCAAGATTTCTTTCCATATCTCAGTTTTGTATACAAAACATATACGCTGTCAGGCATAAAAATATTTTTTGACTCTGACAAAGTAGAGGGAATCTACATTTTGGAACAAACATTTAGAAAAAATGTTGGAGATAGTATATTTATTTTTAGGTTATAAGTTTCTGAAAAGTATTAAAAGATGTAGTGAAGTAAGACCTGCTAATGTAAGATATGACCTATATGTGAAAACATTTGCAGAAAGTGTTGAAATAAATTCCTTTCAGTTGTTCCAGGAAACCTTAGTTTACGCAGCTGTAGCTATTTTAAAGGAATTGTCACATTCACAGATATGGAAATCAAAATAAATGCGTCCTACTTTTTATTGCTATAGATTTTCCACAAGTGAAATTGCAATGCGGCCTACTGAACTCTTCCCCTTTAAAAGAATATAACCTGAAATTTTACTTATTTCAGGATAAAATTATTCCAAAACCACTAATTTTCAGTAATTTTTTAGTAGAGATTAAGCATGACTTTGTCTGTTTGGTTTTCACTCACCAGATAAGGGCACACTTGTGACCCAATACCAAATGTAAGCTCACACTGCTTGTTGACATCATACATTGACCCAGGCAGCTGAGAGGAAAGATCGTATGTTCCTCCACTAGGTTTGTCTAGGAGGCATTCACCATAACCAGTACTGTTGTAAAACAGAAACAAAATGTGAATAAACCACCCTTAATTCACTGGGAACCTTCTCACTACTCACGCAACACTTACACATGCATGTCTCAGTGGAGTTATGGGTATGCATGCCTACTTGCTTATATAATGACTTTAACGGAACTAATGAAATTAACTAGATCATTTGATTTTTCTTTTTTGTACTTTGCATTTAGATTCACCAAACAAAACTGTGGTACTGCCAAAAAACAATGGTACTGCCTAAATTATACCCATCACTTATTTTTTACATAAAAACTTTAGAAAATAAAGAGTGCCTATTCTAACCTATTAAAATAATACTGAAGGTATTTTCAATAAACAATACCACTACATTTAAAAACAATAAAAATCTTCTAAGCTTTGCATATTCAGTGCAACTTTAATGAAGTCATAAATCACCGAAAAAGTTAAACACATGTATTTTTTCTGGAGGACTGAGGCCCTGAGACAGTGGTTAAACCAAAGAACAATGCAAAAACTATATTTAAGCAATACCTTTAAAATACGTCTCAGGAATAAAGGAAATTGGGAAGGAAAAAAAAAAAGAAAACAAACCCAAAAAAACCTCTCTCCAAAAAACAGCATTACATGGACACTCACTCAAGAAATTCAGTGATATATTTTTGACTGCATTTTGACCAGGTCCATGGACTTGTATGATAATTTAAAGTTGGAGCCATCACATGATATTGATGTTTAATTCCAGCTTCTTTACATTTAAAACTATCATCATGAGGCACATTAAACCTAAAAAGCAAAACAGATAAACTCCAAAACAAATTCAGCAATAATTAACTGAAACTCTCTTTGCTGTAGCAGCAAATGCTTGAGTTTTGAGTTTGAAAATTCCTTAAAATTTAATGGGACTCAATTAAAACATCTATTTGACATTATGGCAGTAGGTATCTTTAAAACGCCTTACATAATTATCTCCTTATCCAAATGCTCCTAGTTATATAGCAGTGGGTAGAGGAAGAATTTCACAATTAACGTAATTCTTCAGCTTACCAGAAAAATTCCAATGTTTTAGACGTTAAAGAAACAACTCATCTCCTCAACTGAATATACAGGCCATGGCTGGTCTGTCCACAACATGCAACCCCAACACTCACATCATAACTCTTACTATTCAGTAACAAAAACTACAGAGCACATCAATATCATACTTGATGCTACTAACACATCATCTTGTTTTATTATCTCAGTTCAAGTACCAAGACAAATAGCATGTGTCTAAGTGAACTTGCAGGCACATGAAAATGAACAAGCTAGCTACTGAGCTCTGTAACGTTGGCGTTACCTACACTGTGGCATGCTCATGGAGCTAGAGTATAGCACCTCTCTGCCATCACTGATGAGGTATGCTTCATAAAATAAAATGCTGTCATCTCCTCTTATTTTTCAGTGTAAAGTATTTCTCTTTGTGTTACTCTACTGTATTCTGAAAGGATCAAACACAAGGAAGAATATTTCTGTGTTATATTAACAATTGTCTTTTCTTAAAGGTAAATTCCTAACAGGGCTAGAATGCAGTTGGAGTTAACAGGACTATGTTGCACTACCTAGAGTATGTCCCAGTGTCCCAACCAGTTCATATGACAAAACCACAGAATTCATCTTTTTGGACAGTTTTTCCTAAAATTCAGGATACAAAACAAGTTATAAAATTCACAATTTCTTTACCTGGCTCACTGCAAGGGGCATAAATAATGACTCTTCTAAAATGATGTATCAGACTGCACCCTCTTAGAAATGCAAAGCCCACTGCTGAAAATTGGTCATGTTTAAAAGGACATTAAAAAAAGTTACCTGTCAGAAAATAGGTACTTACACATGTCCAAGCTCATGTGCTATAGTAAAAGCAGCACTCAATCCATTTTCTTCACTTACAGAACAGCTGCGTAGTGGGTCGCACATTGTACCTAGCTCTGCTAAACCTGCAAAATTGAATCCTTATATAAAAGCTTAAGAGAATGAATTGTCATGTATTGCCATTACAGTGAATACTATGACACTCAAGTCGAAAGTCATGCCTCAAGTATGCAGCAAATTTACACAAAACGGACAACCACCTGGCACCAAAGTACATGCCAGGAGAGAACAGCAATAAGAAATGAGAAACCAATATTTGTCTGTGTGGCTTGAATTTTGCATCTATTTTCTGACTTATTGCTAACAGATGTTTCTCCCTATACTGATATTCTCATATATTTTCTGTTATAAAATCATACTGATGAAAAAAGAATAACTCACCAAGAGTATCGCACTTCTCTCTAGCTCTGCAGATATCTTCCCTTGAAAGAAAAGGTTTATTTCAATTTTTAAAGTATTTCACTGTTGCCACACTAGTTGCAGAAATTGCAAATCTGATTCTCAATTTTTCACGTTACAGGCCATTCAAACAATTTGTATTCTAGTGAAAGAAGTAATTTAAATTCACCAGACTAAGCCCACAGTACTACTTTTCATCTAGCATGCAAAGAATAAAAATTTGTTATGCTCTTTCTCTACAATGCAGAAGGTAGATCAAGTATGAAATGCTGCTGAAAAACATGCAGATGTTGAAACTTGAGCATTGGGGGGAAAAATTAGTGAAAAAGAAGAGTGAAAAAGAGACTATTCCAATGAATGAACATCAGAACCCTCACTGAGGTGATTGGTGTACAGGAAGAAAACATACCAATATTTCTATGCTTTCCCTTTTAAGCTTTTGATTGTTCTGATTATATCAGGGCTGTCAGGAGCTGTCACAGCACCCTTCAGCTGACTCCATTATGTACAACACTCCTCCTCTATCACACATATGTACTATAGCCACAGATTTAATTTCCTTGCAAAAATTCTAGGTCTAATTAATTTCTGTCATCTTTAATGGAAGGATCATCAGATGCTTATCTATCAACACAGTCATGTCAGAGTAATTGCTCACGTATTGATAATCAGTGGTTTGGGAAGTGCAAGATAGTATTATTCACTTATCTATGAACAATGTCAGTGGAATGGTTAAAAGATGATATTGTAGAAACAAAACTGAAGCATTTGTCTCACCTAGTTGAGTAATTGTGGCTATTTTAGATACCGTACCTAGTGATGAGAACAGCAGTATCGTGATGAGAAGGGTGAGCATCATCCAAAGTGTTTTGAGATTGCTGCCATATGCAAAAATTACGAAGCGTGGTAGCTGCATTAAAAGTGATAGCTGGTCCTTCCTAAGCAAGAAATGGCCAAAAACATCAAATAAGGGCTTTAATATTCACGTACTTGCACCTACTGCATTGTCATTTGTGCTGCTAATCTGCAAAGTAATGACTAGTGCATGGAAAGAAAGTCAGCAGGACTCCACATACATATTCCCTCTGCAGATTTGTTTGAAGGGTAAAATCTGAATTTAGCTACAAGTCATCAGTCATAAGAACCCATTATTCTAAACAATGTATGTGACCATTTACCACGTGTTAAATATTAGAAAAATATAGTGACAAGACATTTATGATAAATAAATATAAAACCCATGTATTTGAAAAGTATGTACTTCCTACAATCTTAAAATATTACAGCTGTTAGGGCTGAAAGCCTTCCATTGAAACCCTCTATAAAAACTGTCATTTTCCTGTCATGTTTCCATGAGCATAACCACACTTCAGGTAGTTCTTACTGAAGGTTTCACACACTGCCTGATTTATGTCAATATAGGTCAACTGGACATGCTAATAGAGAGACAGGAAAACAGAGGCATTAAATACAGGCTCTAAAGCTAACCTTGCATTTGACATTTTGTTTCATATTTTAAAAGAAAATTACATAGCTAAAGAAAATATTTTATATTTAAACTAAAAAGAAATTAAACTTTGTAATTACAATGCAAATTCATGCACTTTGCTTCTTATATAAGAAAAAAATATTTTAAATTTTTTTTTTACCTGTTCATTGTGAATTACAATTAATTTGACAATAACTATATTTATAAGATTTCCAATAGATGAATCTTTATAGATTGCTGCAACCTGAAGAGAAAAGAAGATTAGAGTATTAAACTCACCTGGTAAGCCATATCTCTTTTAATGAAACAAACAAATTACCAAGGAAAACTACTACACAACAGGTATCTCATGCATCCAATTGTACCTTCTACCCAAGGACATGGTGGCAAAAAAAGGAGTTTCTCAGTTTTTAATACCCGCATAGCTCCAATTTTATATTCATTTCCAAACAGACACCACGTTGAAATGCTAATGTAAAAAGTACACTTATTATACACTGTTTACTGACAAAATATCAAAGAAAGAAAAAGGTAGTGTTACTGTGACTGTGAGGTACAAGCTGGTTTATGTGGATGACTTGTAGAATCAATACCTGAAATATTAGAGAGTTTTAAAAAGCAACTTTGAACAAATAATTTTTACCTTGCTTTTAATGCAAGCTGGACTGCGTTGTAAAACTGTATTGAAAATACACATGACACATACAAAGGTATCTTTCCTCACTAGTAAAATTTGTATTTATATACCCAACAGGTATTTTTATACATAGTCTTGCAGACAGATAGTAAAAATCATGAGTCAATTCCATACTCCAAAGTGAACTACTTTGAAAGTTATTCTTCATAAAAGTAGTAAAAAAGTTTATACATTCTCAGTAACAGTTTCAGATATCTCATCCATATGAATTCTGGTGTAAAGCAGTAGTCAAATGACAGTCTTATGTAACCAAGAGTTGCCACTAAACACAGAAGTACTGGCTTTCCTCCCTTCAAGCTTGTGCTAAGGCTGCAAGGCTACCAAAGTGATCAAGGAACTGACCCGGCTGCAAAATTATTTTTCTAAATCATGTTATACTGATCAATATGATCTCATTTCTGGTGCAGTCTCCAACACAAGTGCTGACAGAGGGAAAGGGGAAGAAGAACAGACTTCTTTCAAAAGTCTTTTGAGCCACTTGAACTGGCTCAAATTGCTTGTGAAACCACAGACTTGCAGTATATAAATTCTATTTACCTGAGATCAAGTAATCCTGCTAAAACTTGGAACTGACAGAACACTGGCTCCCAACTCATGTCCCACCTTTCGCTAAACTGAAGAGAACACAATGTGCAGCACTGTCCTTCATTCTATTGTTGACAAACAAGCTGGAAATAGAGGATTCAATACAGGTAGGGAAGGAGCCAGAGTTTCACAACTCATGTGGAGAACACATTTCAGAACAGTACAGTTATTGTTTGCTTCTTTCCATATGGGCTCCTTTCTTGGTTACTAACCAGCAAGTATCCAATTATTCTTAAGTGGGAATAAGGAACATCTCTCAAATACTCAAGAGCTGAATCCACTGGGCATGGACAAACTCAGAATGCTTTATAAAAGAAAAGGTATCTGAAATGCTCAAGCACAATTTAGGCAGAACTTGAGTGGAATAAACTACCATTTTTCTAATATCAAAATTACCACAATCAAGCTCTTAATGTGTTCTTATACTTTGAAATCCACTTGGATAAACTTAGAAAGGATATTTCTGTATATTTATCCTCCCCACAAAGTATGTGCCTGTAGGAACCACTGTCGTACAATAACACAACACAGTTATCACATCCATCTCAGCTCATGTAACTAACAGTGAGCAAACTCCTTTGATGATCAGTTGAGAAGGACAAGGGATGAACTGTTTTGTAGACATGACTATCTAAAGACATGTATTTAAACATATATTTCATGACAGTAAGAGCTGCTATTTCTTCATCCCTTTACTATGAAAGGAGACAAGATGTCCAGTTTTCAGATGTATGAGGCTAAGGTAGATTAATTCCACCCCAGCTCTTTCAAGTTCTATTTCTCTTTAGAAAGAAGAAGAAACACAATATGGTTCATATGGCATTCCAAAATCATGTCAGAGAGGAATCTGAAATGAGATCTGTCAGGATCTTTGGCTTATTCCAAGGACTGGAAGACACTTGTTCCAAGGATTGATTCTCATACCATTTAAGCTGATATAAGAGGCACTTACAATTGAGAATTTGTTACAGCATAAACATATACAAGAAGATGCGTATAGCATTAACACAGACATCTTTCATTGGACATGGTTGTTGCATTTGGCCTTGTAGACCTTCATGAGATTCACACAGGCCCACTCCTCAAGCCTGTCAAAGTCACTCTGGATGGCATCCCTTCCCTCAAGCAACTCAACTGAATCACTGAGCTTGGTGTCATCTGCAAACTTGCTGAGGGTGCACACAATTCCACTGTCAGTGTCACTGATGAAGATATTAAAAAGTATTGGTTCCAATATGGACCCCTGAGGGACACCACTCATTACTGGTTTCTGTTTGTACATTGAGCTCTTGGGACTGGCCATCCAGGCAATTCCGTATGCATCTACCAGTCCATGCATCAAACCCGTATCTTTCCAGTTTACTGGTCAGATTGTAGTGGGGGACTGTATCAAAGGCTTTACAGATGACCAGGCAGAGCTCTTTGCTTGTCCCTGATGCAGTTACTCCATCATAGAATGCCACTAGATTAGTCAGAAACATCTCTTAATTAAGTTGTAAATCAGTTTAATTAATGTCTGGTCTTGGAAGAGAAAGCTCTGAAACTCAGGAAAGAGATGCATTTCACTGGCTGTCAAGTAAAGAGCATGCAGGTCATCTGAGGTAGTGACACAACCAACAAAAACCAACACAAGATTTGTCTAGTACTGTATGGCTGTATTTCAGGTAGAATAGGCAAAGGGATTGAGAAGTGAATGGGAGAGTTAACTAGGTTCAGCTAACACCAAATAATACCTGAGTGCTTAAACAGTGACTTTCAACCTTCAGTGCAAACCTTAAGTTTCTAAAATGCCTCCTCCACTATAGTAAAGATAATTTCTGCTCCTGGTTGAAGCCTTCTTGTAAATGGTTGTAGGAGTACCTATACTGTAGTTGATGAATGTTCCCTCATATATATTAATAATTCCTTGAAAAAAATGTTTTACTGCTGTGCAAGTGCTTTTCTGTTGAGGTTATTCTGCTAAAAAAATCTGGAAACACAGAGGAGGCAAAGAAACCAACACAAAACACAGAGTCAAGTCCTCCTTCCTGCTGGTTAACCCAATGTCCATTTAAAATATTTGAGCAAAAGTGTATCTTCAAAATCCAATACTAGTTACTCATACTTCAGAGGAAGTGCATTAGACTGAGTAAGTATATGAGAGAAGAATATCTCATTGCAGGCCTGAAGAGAATCTGTTGCAGGACTTTCAACACTGTATCTATTCACCATTTGAATTATCTACTGGTTATCTCTCTGAAGAATAGCTGAGGACTGAAATAATACCATGTAGATGCCAGAGGCCAGCAGTTCCTGCCAAAATCTGAAACATACCTTTTTCCAGTATGAGAGAAAGCTCATGCTAAACATAAAATAACACTGCTCTCATTAATCCTATGTTTGAGTCAAAGTATGGATCCTTTGCCTCATGAGCACTTTCATGACCTGCAAATATTTGGTTATTACCACTGCTTGCAAAAGATCAAAGGCCAAGACTCTATGCTGATAACACGATGCCTTTAACAGAAAAGAACAGTATATTCTCAGCCTGGTTTAACACACGTGAAGAAAAAAATCCTGAGAGCTGATAACCACAAACCAAACTTGAAGATTTATCTCAGGAACTGGGCAGACTAAAATAATCCACTGAGACTTGAAATGATAGAATGACACAGGGAACTATCAAAGATCTGGAATATAAGATTCTTATTTTCAGTGAAAAAAAATTTAAGGGGTAAATACTCCCTGCTCCTGTGTTCTAAGGATACCTCTCTCAATCATCTCTTATTGGAAGCATCTATGAAAAAGGATGATGAAATGGAAAAGGAATTTAATAGAACACACCATTTCTTTACAATTTCCAGATCTACTTGCTTTACACTGATGTAAATACAGGCTTCAGAGGAGTAGGAGGTAATAGCCAAGACAAAGTGAAATCAGTTTCAAAGATTTTTCAAACCCTTAAACTCAGCCTCCACACCAGAGTACAGCAACAAAGAACAGAAAAAAATATATAAATGAAACTAGTTACACTCTAGTAGAAAGATCACAGCTTTTATTTTCATGGAATTTTCAAAGATTGTCAGACTTTGTTATCACCACAGCTGTGGCTGTCAGTTGACTGGAAGCAACTTGGTCACAAAGTTTAGGTTCTCTTGATGTCCCTGTTGCAATTGTCCATTAAAGTGTGACTGTGAATAGTGGCAAAATACCCTATTCAGAAAAGGTGCTAATAAACAAGCAAGTACACCTACAGGATGGAGGGTAAGTAAATTATATATCCAAATCCAACTGGTATATCTTGTTCAGCTCTTTTTTTCCTTCCTTTTTTTCCCCTAAACATTGTATCACAAGATATCTTTTTCTTTCCTCTTGTCTACACACAACCATGGTACAAAGAAAATGCAAACATTCATATCCCCTGAAAGAAACATTGTATCACTTTCTAGCTTGTATGTCTTTTGTGGGCTCCAAAATCTCTTACATATCGCTGTAGTGCTGAAAGCATGTAAGATATCCAGGATCTGGGAGATTTCTCCTTCACCTTTTCCAGTGTCATACAGATTCTATCATATATTTCATAAGACCCAAAAATTGTCTGAAGTCATGAGATATACGAGCAGTTACTGCTTCAGTGAGAAAGAGCCATGTTATTTCTGTTGGTGCTACCCCTATTCTGTTGCATGCATATTTCTGTACAAAACTGGCTTCCAGGAATGGATCCTAATAGCAGCTGAGACTTCTCATGCAAACTTGCATAAGCATACCTATGCCTCAGACTTACCATTTTTTTCCCATGTAAGTTTTAGGCCATCTGCTGTCCCCTCACCCAATCCCTCTTCAATCTACTATCCCCTGAGTTAACCAGGTAGAGGTTCCACATGACACCTAATGGAGTGCTTCAGTGGTGGCAAAAGCAAAGAATACATCCCTTTTAAAGGCTGAGTTGCCTTTTGTGCTTGTTTTGGCTAGGGTAGAACTAAAAGTCTTCACAGTGGCTGGTATGGTGCTGTGTTTTGGATTTGTGGTGAACACTGGGTTGATAATACAGAAATGTTTTTGTTATTGCTGAGCAGGGCTTACACAGAGCCAAGGTCTTTCCTGCACCTTGTACTACCACACTGGGGAGGAGACTGGGGGTGCTTGGGGGTTGGAAGGAGACACAGTCTGGACAGGTGACCCAAACTGACCAAAGGGAGATTCCAGACCATGTGACATCATGATCAGTGTATACAGTGGGGGGAAGGAGGAGGAAGAGGGGTGCTTTGGAGTGATGGCATTTGTCTTATCCAGTAGCCATTACATGTGATGGGCTCCGCTCTCCTGGAGATGGCTGAACATCTGCCTGCCCATAGGAAGCAGTGAATTAATTCTTTGCTTTCCCTATTAAACTGTCTTTATTGCAACTCACAAGTTTCTAGCTTTTATCCTTCCCATTCTCTCCCTGATCCTGGTGAGCAAGTGGTTGTGTGTGGCTTTGTAGTCAGCTGGGGTGAAACCATGAGACCCTATTAGGAATGCCTGTGTTCTGTCTTATCTCTAACTTGTGACTGAGATGGGTGTAAAGATATCCCTTTAATATTGCAATAACTCAGAATATGGTAACAGTCATGATCATCACCATCTACAACTGTTCAATGAAAATACATACCACAGTTATAATCAGATCATATCAAATGCCATCATGTACAGCACAATGTTAATGCATCCTTCCTTACACAATCTAAAAGAAACTACCTTAAAAGATTATTTCACAAGACACAGCCATAACCAGGCTTCTCTAGCTGTTAGAAGCTACTCAGAGAAAGACGTGAGTGTTGCATGGCAACATGCCTCCTTATTCCTTATTCTCCTTGTTCCTATTATTATATAGGATGGGTCCCAGGTAGCTTAAAGCAAGGCCTTTGTCATAATTAAACAGCACCAACACTTCACTTTAGCAACAGCCCTTGAACCATGTACTACTGAAGAGAAAGTCATAGAGACGAGCACTTGTCTAATCACCAAATATCTAATCAACAACAACCACCATCTAGACAAAAACAGTAGTAAACAGCATTAATAGCAGCAAAGTGTAAAGGCAGGCAAGTACGTGCCTGCCTATATACTACAAAATAGAATCACTTGGGAAGGAAAAGACCCTTAAAATCATTGAGTTCAGCCAAACACGGCCAAGTCCACTACAAAACCCTCTCCCTGAGCACCACATCTGCACATCTTTTACTTACCTCCAGAGATGGTGACTCCGCTGCTTCCCAGGGCAACCTGTTACAATGCTTCACAACCCTCTCAGTGATGTAATTTTTTCTAAACCTTCCTGGTACAGCTTGAGACCATTTTCTCTGGTCCTTCACTTGTTACTTGGGAGACAAAACTGACCCCCAGCTCACTACAATCTCCAGACAGGTAGTTGTACACAGTGATAAGGTTCCCTCGAGCCTCCTTTTTCCCAGCCTAAACACCCGTGCTCCCTCAGCCACTCCTCATATGACCTGTGCTCCAGACCCTTCACCAGCCTTGTTGCCCCTCTCTGGACATGCTTCAGCACCTCAATGCCTAGGAGTGAAGGGCCCAGAACTGGAGACAGCACTCAAGGTGCAGCCTCACCAGTGCTGAGTACAAGGGAACAATCACCGCCCTGGTCCTGCTGGCCACATTATTTCTAATAAAAGACAGGATGCCATTGGCCTTCTTGGCTACCTGGACACACTAATATACCTCTGTATTAGTTGGTGGACCTCAGGATGTAGTGAGGTATCATTATGACATTTAATATACAGACACCCTGGAGCTGCAATATAAGGACAGTCACAATTAATATCCCTACACATATGTCAAGATAAGTAAGAAGGCTAGCTCAGAGAATTCATATGAATGATACTTTGAAAATAATTGTTTCCAGCTATGTATATTTATTGGTGCATAAACAAATACCCACTTTCATTTTAACCACATCAAATGCACAAGATCATGGGGTTTTATATACACAGAAGAAACATAATAAGGTATATTCTTGGCTTACACCAAGAAAAATATGCCTTGTGCTGGCCTTTTAGATTTTACTGGATGAGAGATAAAAAGCACTCAACATTCCTGTAGCATTAGTATGAATACACTGATCTGAATGAAAAAGGGGCAAAATAGACTACTGAGGTTCTAAGGAACCGATACAAAGAACAAAATATTCATCTCTAGACTTTGAATGTAACTATATTCATTGCCTTTCAGGTGGCAGTCATACAAATTAAATTACTAACCTACAAACCATTTAGGTCTACTGCCTATTTTTAAATGATGTCTATAGACAGAATCAGTAATGCCAAATATTCTTAAAGGCCAGGATGCATCTACGTTTTTCCAGTGTGTTCTGGAAAGATGAGCTGTTAACTATTGTATAGAATGAATTGCAAAGAAAGTATAAAAACATTCTTTAAATTCACCCCATATAAATTAGGATAACATAACTTGTCTGGTTTTAACAATGGGGACAGCACATTGGTGCACACAATCTTTCTGTATAGAAAATACTTCATGATCAATGATGATGATGACCTGTCACAATGGAAAAAGAAAAAATCATAAACAAGACTATAACTAGAAAAATTTTTTGCTGTTAAGATCTACTACTCACTACCTTGCCTTTCATACACAGCAAAAGATGGTAGCCACCAAACTTTACTGAAGTGACAGTAACTGTTTCAAGGATGGCAGCTTGATTTGCACAGATCTGTAAGACTACACAATGAACAGAACAAGAGAGCAAAAGCCATTTATGAGTAGTCCAAGCCAGGAATCTGTCTTGATGAAAATCCAAAGCACCAGCTTTTAACACCATATTATAATAGGACTGTTTTACCATGATACAATACCACTTTATGGTTTCACAGTCTCACCGCAAGTTAAATTATCTAAATTGATGTTGTCTCAATCCTCTCCTTGAATGCATGGCTGCCTCCCTCCCATGTTCCACCTTTGGCACTCACATGGCTGGGCAGTCAGCCAAGCTCACAATCTGAGCTGGCCATCATAGCCCTACCACAGGTGGTTTTACATGTCATGATTTCTTTTCAGAAAGGCAACATTACAAAGTTTTTGCTGCAAGCAGACTGAGAACAGACTGTGTAGTTTTTTTACTACCAAACTAACTATATAAGCAGTACAGTACTTAAAAGGATGTCAATAATCAAGTTCTTGATTCAGAAAATAAGGATAGTACCTCAAAAAGTTTAATGGAACCAAATTTCAGGTGGTTTTCAATTTTATAGTAAATTCCAATGTCTTAATGAATTATTTAGGTTGCTAAGATCAAGCCTTCATGTTCAGGGCTTTGAACTTTCAGAATGTAGTCTAAGATGAAGTCCTCCAGTTACTAAATCTATTAAAGCAATGCCTACTGCCTGCTCTGCTGATACAATGCTTGGAGGAACAAGAAGAAACAGTGCAAGTGAAGCAATTACAGTATTCTTTATTGTTTTATTTATTGTTTCACATTAAATAATGCCACTCTTTCCTGTATTTCAACACAAAGTTTTTCATAAAATCCTATAGCAAAGATATTCCTTCTATCTTCAAGTATGTATTTCAATCAGAACGAGTAAGTATTTCCAAGACATAATGTAAATAATGTGAATACACATATTGCCAATATTTATGCAGTTTTAAAGAAATGAGAAAATGCATTCCAGTTCCAGTTCAATGGGATTACTTGCATGCTGAGAGCTAAGCCTTTTCAGGTTCAATTGGATGAGTGACAAGACACTTAAAACCCTAAAAATATTTAGCAGTATATTTCAGTTCTTATTTTCCACTCATAAAACAGCAGCAAGTTTACTTTGGTGATGCTAAAAAAAGCCCCCAAGAAATTAAAGAAAAACGGGCCAGGATTTCAAAGGTTCTTCTGGGAGATAGATGTCTAAGTTTCATTAAATTTAATGTGATTTATATGCGCAAAGTTTTTAGGTTTCTTTAAAAGCCAAGTCAGAATTGAATAACCTTTACTACATCTTTAGTAGAAGATTTCATAATTATTACAAGAATAAAGTAAAATGCTTGATTCACTTAAAATGCCAGCAACCTGCCAATTTCCCATAACAAACGTTGCTTGACCAGACACAAGTACCAGCTAAATTTAATAATCAAAGCTATCTATATAATGGAAGAAAGGATAAAATTTAAAAGTTTCATTTCTTTCCTTTATGGGCAATCAAATAAGACTAATAATGGTTCTATTTCAAACACCAAGAGGCTATGGGTCAAGAAATAACCCACCAGCATACTGATAAATTCTAATGCAGATTACATAGAAAAGAATGGCAGTAATTTGTTTTCCTATCCTTCACATTTTTTTACTAGTTTATTGAAAACTAACTGTTACGGAAAAGAAGAGACTGAAGGCTGTATATTCATATGCATTATTTGATTTGTTTAACAAATCATATATATCTAAGGAGAGGGTTGGTTCAGATGACTTCCAGTTGTTCTGTGATTCCAAGCCATGCTGAAATGCTTCAAGGAGAAGGGATACAAGTTGGGATATTCTTTGGGGGAAATGGAGGCAGGGGAGGGAGAGTGCATGGAATTAACTGAACTGTGAAGGAAAGCTTTTAAAATTAAAATCTGAATTTCTATTTTTTACATCTGCATTTATAAAAGCTCAACATTGCTAGAAATAATGTCTTAAGACACTTTTGTTTCAAGATTCCCGTCTGCATAGATATATATA
>VZTJ01006418.1:342710-360324 GCA_013397795.1 Orthonyx spaldingii | reverse complement strand
ATATATATATATATATATATGTAGAATAACAGCTGCCAAAAGATGCAAGCAATACATCTTACCACCTACAGTAGTAGTCAAAGATATTAAACTCACATTAAAGATGTAGTGGCTTATTGGATGCTATTACCTCAAAGCCAGCAATAAGTGTAAAACCCAAGTTTTACAGTACAGAGGAAAGTACAAGAACGAAGCGACAAGTTTTTTAGAAAAGAACTGGTATTCTTTCACTCACCTAGTATATGTTAATACTAGATCTTAAAAACAGTTCATATATAGGTTCTCTTTAATAGCAACTATGCAACGCTTATCTTATTTACCTAGAAGTCCAATTATATAATAAAAAGACAAACATTGCACTGTAAGGAATAGTAGTTGAATGTACATCATCTGCAGATGAAGGAATAATGTTTTCTTAAAAAAACCCATCACGAATTACATTACTATAATCACAACAACACCTCATGAAAATTATATAATAAAAGTTCTATTTCATCTTACTGTAAAGTCCTGTAAAAACAGCTTCTATTTTAAACTTGTGTCTTTGCATTTCACTTTGTTTCTTAATACAGTTCTTTAATAAAGGAAGTAACTATAATAAAATAGTATCTTTGAGATCAATTGTTTCTAAAGGAATTCCAAACTGAGTCTGTATTATAAGAGAAAAAAACAACTTTTGGTAGTGATTTCTCTTTTTTTGTAATACGTGAACTTTCATACTTTCACTCCACTAAAAGCAGAAAAATTCAGAAGACTTACATTAATATATGCTTATCTCCCTTAAAACATAATTATTTTTTCTTAAAAACCAATTAAAGGAAACTCCATGTTCTAAACTGAGGTGCCTGCATCACCTGTGTAATAGATGGCAGCACCTCTACTGTCATCAGCTGGAGATGTGGATATTAGAGTGAGCAGAATTCAGCTCAGTTGTCTGTGTGTCATCCAGCATCCCGTCACACACTACAGGTTATCAGAAACCTATGCTCAACTGGCAGATATGACACATGATTTACAGGAGACTTGCACAGCTTTGTGAAGCAGCAGTTGAGGCCAAGTCAGATGTCCTACAGCATCTCAAATGGCATGGGGCACTTCTGTGAAGCAAATTAATTGATCACAGTGAAAACTAGAGTGCTGTTCTGTCCATCCAAAATCAGGTGTCTATAACTGGTCTGGTTAACAGCTATCTAAAAAGCAGATGTCTCTACAGATATTTATGTGATAAGTGTTTTAATTTGCTAGCCTCCAAGCTGGATGCAGTTTCATACAAATTAAGCTTCTTGAATAGATGTAAGAAAAGAAATCCAGAAATAATTACAATTCAGAATATGTTGGCCTTTTGCCAACAGATGGTTCAAAAGATGACATGGTAAACTTTTTGATTTTACAGCTTACTGTACTATATTCTGAATCAATACAAGTAGTACCTTTTGGTTCAAAAAAGCATTTACCACATAAAGATCACAAATAAATGATGCCAGCTGAAGGTCTGACCTGACCCATATGAATCTGAAATTTCTCGAAAAACTGAAAAACTAGGATTACTATAACCAAGCATTTCTTTTTTCCACAATGTCATTTAACATCTGTCTGCTGTAATTAATCTGTATGTTTCAGTCACTGAAGCTTAAGAATTCTTCTAAAGCAACAGAAAATCAGGAAATGGATCCCCTCATTTCACCTACATACCTTATACTGCATTAAATTGAAAAGATCCCTAATCTAAAATTTTGATCCAACTTTTTCATTTATGCTTATGAATTATCTTCTTTTTATACAGAATTTGATCAAACCAGAAGACAGGAAAGTTGCAGAAAAGAACAGAAATAATCAAAATTCCTAATACTTAAGAACTTACTTACTATTGACATCAATGTTAGTACATAATGCTGCAAATTGTGCCCATGGTGACGAACCATTTTGGTGTCAGCTGTGACCATCACTTCTACGTATCTTGGATAGGAAAGAAAACGTTTTTTCCTGGAATGTGAATTGCCACCATCCTCTATAGAGAGGTTATTTAAAGCATACTCTAAACTGAGAGACTTCTGTAAAATGCTGCTCTCCTCATTTAAACTGCTGAAGGTTGGATGTAATAAAGTGCTCTTCTTCAACTCTTTCTCTGTAAAGTAAAAAAAAAAAGATTTACTGCTGAATGCAGTTGCTAAATGGAAGAAGGCAAAAGGCTTCCCAAAACAGACAAACATATTTATGATCTTATTTTCAAGAGAAACTGTGCAAGAAGCAAAAAAAGAAAATACAAAAACTGAAGAACACAAGACTGTAATAAGAACATCAAATGAGATGTCTTGTATATTATTATACAGTTCTATCATAAATGGATTCCTTGTTAATAATTAGTTAGGAGACAGCAGTACTACATAGTTCCTAGAATGCAGTATAATCCAAACAGGAAGGCTGGAAGGAGATAAGCACTACAGCTTAATCAGTACAACAAAGGAAGCAAGTTAGTTAAACAAAACACATTTTTACACGCAAACATTTGGCACCAGCAGAACAAATAAAAACAAACTAGGTCCAACTCCTGAAATGAAGTTCCTACTGACTTTTAAATTTACATAACATTATATTTAAATAAATTTGGAGTTCAACTTCATAAGCAAGTACACATCAAAAACCTTAAGTGACTTCCTTGACAGTTTTGTTAATATTCATTATGTAGGATCATGCTCTAAAGCAAATACACAATCTACTCAGATATCCCCAAACTAAGTACTGTAATACTTCCAATTACACTGTACAGTCCAGCCCCCAGAGGCTTCTCATGTCTGATACATAAACACCAATGCCTTTATCAGAGTCACCTTAGCAACAGCTCACATAAAAACTACTTAATGCAGAACCATATCTGAATTCTCACTAATCTCTAGAACTTAAGCAGCTAACAGGACACTTCAGCCCCTTCAGAAGAAACCTCCAGTGTCTTTCTGGACACAAGATTTCCCTCTTAAGAAGTAGTGGCCAACAGATAAGTCTTCTACTCATTTTATTCTAATAATTTAGTGACTACAGCACCGACCCAAGAATTCAGAGATCACAATTCTGTCACCCTCAACTTGAGAGGATTTAAATCCATGCATTCCATTATTCAAGGGAAGAGCCCTCATGTGTAAACTTTCAGCTACTTTTGAGAGATCCATAGTCTGTCCTCCTTAAAGTTAGGGCACAATACGGCCAGAAAGAAAGATAGTAGAGACAACAGCAAGCACTTTACTGAGTAATTGTTTAAAAGTCAATCACAAAATAAAGCCATACTAACTGTGAAACCATTAGCACTAACAATAATGAGGGGAGAAAGCAGGGACTGGCTTTGAAAAAGAACTAGTTTAAGAATATCCACATATACTCTGTGTGTATAGACTGAGTTGGATGCACTGAAGAGAACTGGCTGAAGCAATTTCATATACATAATCTTTACTAGGTCACAGAAGGTGTCTGAGATTCCAGAGCACCAGCAAAATGGGAAATAACATTAATATTTAAAAGGAGAGTTAAAGATTGTCTAAATTTATGGACCAGTCAAGAACAAATCAAATTAATTTTGTTTACAAACACCAGAAATCAACAAGTGGATAAGTAATAGCTATCAGATTTATTCAAAACATATTCTGGTAAACTCTGATGAGTTTCCATGTATTAAAGAAACAGAACTTACGGACTGAGGAAATGCAATAAATATCCTATCCTGACTTGAGTAAGGCATATATCAGGGTTTCAAAACAATTTTTCATTGGCAAGTTAGTTTTAGAAGAAAACAGTACAAAGTGAAGAGAAGATTGGGTAGACACTTTTAGAATTATCATGGTCCAGTTTCAAACTAAAAATATGTACTGAATGCGATGTTCCTCCATATCCTCTATGAAAGTTCCCTTACTAGAGAAACTCTCATGATTCCAAGTATTGATATAATTTGTTCCTCTGTGAAGAAAGGATATGAATAACTAAGCAAGATCAGCCTTAAAGGAGACACATCTTTTCTTTAGAAGGACAGAAACATAAAACCACAAAGTTTTTCTTCATAAACATTTTTGCAACTTCACTCACCAAAACGACACTAAGTCCTAGCTCACAATCTTTTGTAATTGTTCCAAAAAATGAAAAGGGAGAAAATGACTTTGTTCTTAGTGCATGGAGCCTTTTTCTCACACTAATTTGTTTAGATTAAAGAAAAAAAGACACAAAACCTGAAAGATCTCTAATTTGGTTCAGTACATATTATTTATCATTGAAAGAAAAAAGGCACAGGAATAAGAATATTTGCTTGACGTAATGGTTATTTTCTGGCCTTACCATCTACGGAAAAGCAGAATTCTCAAAATCATGTTTCCGAGTATAAGATATGTTATAGGAATTTTCCAAAATAAATAAACTCGTCACCCAAGCTACACCTTTTTTTTATCTTTATATTTTTAACCATCTAGATAGATATTGCTCAAGAAGAGTTCCAGTGAAGGTTCCGTTCAGCCCAGGAACTGATCAGGGAGCTGGTCTTCCCTGCTGGTTCATCGTTCAGCACATAGGGATGGCCTTCTGCACCTGTAAAATTTCTTTCTTAAATTACGTCCAGCTTTCCTGGACCCCTTTGTTATTAAGGACTGTTTCCCAAGGGGCACTGAACCAGTGCCCTGAACAGGCCAAAGACCTCCCTCTGAAAGTCCAAGGCAGAGGTTCTGTTGATCCCCTTCCTGTAACCTTAAATAATATAAAGTATTATGAATATGTAGCGTGAATAAATTATTAAAATACTCATAAGGACAAACATCTACATTGATGGGTAAGATTAGATTATAATAAATTAATGGGTAATGTTAGATACTTCCATTTTTAAGGAAGACAGATGTCATGTATTGTCTGCTAGACTTGCAGTAAGTTCATTATCTTTTGTGAATATAAGCAACAACTCCTGTGGATCTACTCTTTCAGTGTTTACATATGGTACAATGTAGGTGTAAAAGCAAACCCACAATGAAGTTCTTGCAATATCATGGATTTTTTTTTTTATATGCACATTCTGTCCTACTTTTGAATTTGCCATGGTCACAAAACAAAAGGAACAGCTGACAAGCCTATGTGGAAGAAATGTGTAGGTTCTAATTACACACTGTGGAGAAAAATTATTTATTAAATTAAATCTTGCTTTTTTTTCTTTAGAACATTTGACATTTGAAAAAGTCACAATGAAATTTAAAGTATGACTATACCTGAAACTTCACAAGGTTTATGGGATTTGTTATACTTTTTTTTAAGTTCATCATGTCTGTATATAAGATGTGGTTTGTTATGTTCATCTTCGTGTTCACCTCCATCTGCTTTCATCAGAGGTTCTAAAATGTATTCACCATCATGTGCCTTGAAGGTGCCCATCTGAAAGTAAGAGAAGAAATTGAATTATTTTCCACTGAAAATACTGATATAAAGATAATTTTCATTGAAATAAAAGCTACTTATGTTAATATTTTGAAGCTAATGATCATAGATACGCACATGAGACGGGGGAAACTTCACTGAAACCTGGAAGGTAAGGCAAGAGAAGTTTGCTTTCAGAGACTTGCCCCACCAGAGTAACTCAGATTACCTTGCATACTAACAGTGTATCAAAGCTAATTACTGTAAGAGTTATGAAAAAAAGGAGATCACAAAAATTAAGAGAAACTAGGTATAACCAAGCAGGACCAATTGGGAACTGTGCAAAGGAGAGCAGAGGCCTTCAAGAACTTCAGAATTTGACTGGTGTCCAAATTCTGGACTGATTTATTGCCTTCTGTCCTTAACATAATTTAGATAATATTCTTCTTCTAAAACTGCATTTTCCCCATAGATCAGAAACAGTGTTAACATGATATTCTTTTTAAAGATTTTTGAATGGAGTACCAGAAATTCAAAGTTGACATCATTAAAGTGTTTTTCTCCTCGATTCCCCCAACACACCTCCCATCCCAGGCCATCACACACATGGGTAACTATGTAATGGGAACCACAGTAACTTGATTACTAACAAAAGCACTGGCACATACATAAAGAACAAAAATTAAGCTCCTTTCCCCCAGCGCCCTGCTCCATAATCCTTTCAATTATGAAATCCTAAAGCAGACTCACTTCTTTCTCACTGCACTTCTAACCAAATTCATAATTTCCTATGGCTTAAGTACTTCACCTCAGGAGACTATGAGGAGGAAAAAACATGTAAGAATTTCATAAAATTATTTTCAAACTTGTTAGCAACTTCCTTGCATCAGTCAATTAAACACATCAAGTGAGTAGGTACACTGCATCCTGATAGATGTTTTGCCTGCAAGGTGTAGGACTGACCAATAAGACAATAGCAATAGCTGACATAATATGGTTTAAGAGATTAAGTGTCCATGTTGCCCTTGAAACTCAGGGTTATAAAGAGAGTGGCAGAGCAGGATAAATGAGAACAGAAGCAAGAAGAGGGCTTTTTCAAACAACCTACGAAGTCTTTTCTTCTTCAAACAACCTTAGTGTCCAGGGTATTGTAGTGGAATTATAATATCCGCTTGAATTTGGGATCCTTTTAAGCAGTTATCAGCTATCGATGTTTAAGAGTCTGTTAGTCTGACACAAGACTGAAGCCTATTGGCAATCTTGCCTGATGTATAACATTATTAGAGCTGTTGTCAACACATTGTGGATGAATCCTCTGCATCAACTCTGTCGCAGAATGAAAAAAGACACAGCTAAATAGTATTTTCATTTCAAGACTGTTTAAATCTAACTCACAGAAGCATTTTTCCCCCTCAGTTTCATTTAAATTCTTTGCAAGTAGTCTTCATGCTAGATCCTTTATACATTCAGTTTAGCCTTCTCACATCTGGTGTTTCCAGGGCATGTAATTTGTAGAGGACAGCAGATTGAGCGTACCAAGAACAGCCTGGAAAGGGCTTCAGGAAAACAGACATACCACAGCTTGTCAGTTAGTCTTAAGGTACAACTTCTTGGGTAAATGACAGGGACAGACAAGAGCCTGTCACTCAGGGACAAAGCATCAATTCTTCTTGTTAATATTCACATTACATATATTATTGAAGTTCCACTTAATAAAATATCATAAATCTGACTCCATACTATTTGTCAATACTAACATGCTAATTAATTCTTTTCTCCTATATACCAAAAACCATATTCCTAAGTAATAGATATTTAAATTATGCTCCTCTAGATTTAAGCAAGAACTTTATTGTTCCTGCTTTATTTCCCACATAGATTTTACTTCCCTCCTAATCTTCCAAACAGGCGGAGCAGATAATCTAAGTTTGTTTCTTCAAGGGCTTTTCCAACAGACTTTCAGATTTTACAAAGGAACAGTTTCAGTTACAATACACAGATTATGAGAACAATACCCCAGAACAAATAAGGAAAAACTTTGTACTACATTTTAAACTAAACTCAACTTCCAGAATGTCAGACTTCCACTGGAATAGATTAACTGCAAGAACAACGCTATATTATTTTTCTACAATTTCATTCAAAAACAAAAACAATCTAAAAAAGTAAAAACCCCCAAACACTAAGACGTATGTTTTTGACTGAGTCTCCTCACTTCAAAAATTCACAATAACAGACCACAAATTTACAGACAGAAAGTTAAGACAGACAGCTGGAAGGACAGAATCCTCTATTATGATTCATGGCCTCAGAACTATTCTTAGCTTTTTGTTTTAAATCAAAAGATTAACACAAGATGGTACAATCATGTTCTTAAGACTAGAGAGTCCAGTCCACCTTTACAGATACTTGGGACAACCATTTTGCAGACATGAAGTTAAGCTTCCTCTTGCTCACTCTTGATCCACTGATTTTTGCACAGTATCCCAAGATCAATGGTCTGTTTAGATATGAAAGAAATAGCTGAGCAAAAACCTATAATGCAAAAAGCTTTCATTCATTCTTCATTCTCTCCTCTTCAACAGTGTATAGGTAAAGAAGAAATTACTACCACTGAGTAGTTATGAAGGCCCCCTATCAGTAGTCTATGAGAAATTTTTGCACATCTGTCTCAATTGGAAAGAACTCACTATGTTGTACATGAGAAAGAGCAAAGTCTAAGAGCTGCAGGCAGTGCTTTGTCTTAAGAAAGGTATTTGAGATGTGTCATTCAAAGCCCAAGAAGACACTGAACTTGTAGCCACCCATTCCAATCGTTTAAATCCGCTATGAAAATATATGGTTAGCTCCTCATTTTCCTAATGCATTCATCTACAAAAACTCAGTCATCAGTTACTCTGTTTACAGTACTCCAGTCAGGAAAGTGATACTTCATGTGGTGACAGATCCTACTGATACAAAGGTACCTATTGTTGCATCTTGGACACACAATGAAAAGAGCTGTAAGACAAAAAACACTTTTGGTAAAACAAAATAAACTCACTTAGATGTACAGGGGCGGGTTGCTAAAACAGGAGCCCAAGCATTTGCAGGAAATTAAATCAGAAATACACTGGATTTACTTATCATCTACAGATGCCTCTCAAATCATCTAACAAGAAATCTGCCTGAAATATTCTATTTCTGTTCTTCCGATAAGGAGATAAAAGTACATTTAAAAGATCTCTTCAGTAGAAGTGGAGTACAAAATTGAAAACATTCTCTTGCACGTCATAAATAAGTGGTCCAAAGGAGTGCTACCCAGAACTATGCATATGCATAGATTTGAGAAAATTTATGAGAAAACCCACATGAGAATGATAATTTATTTTTTGGATTTAAAATCTTACGGATAATCTAGGCACTTTATATTGAATCAAGATTCTGACTATCAACACAGCTACTCACTATATGGTATGACTTAGTGGTTTAAAGTGGCTTAAAACTGTATGGTCTTAACAAATATTAACTCTATTGAAAGAGTTATAAAAATAAATATTGCAAAATTATGGTTAAAGAATGCACCAAGCCCATGTACAAATTACATCTTTGTCTATAAAGTTTGCAGAACACATGGAAAACATAAGGGATATATAGCAGATTTCAGAAATGAGGAATTAATCTTGCTATGTCCAACAGCACAACTGGAATGATTTCATAAAAACTCTAAAACAGCAACTAAAGCTCTGGAAATCTTGACTCTAAACTGGCAGACTCCCTCCCAGGTAAGCTCTGCTCCTGTACTCAAGTACTTCTCATGCCCTTAAGGTATGGATTCTTAACTCACTTAAAAACCTGCAAGTAGTTTACAGCAAGAGCACTTTAATGGTCTAAGTAAATTACAAAATCCCTTCCTTTTATATTATTCTCTTCCCCTCTTCTATCCCTCCCTTTTTGTTTATTCAAAGCTCTTGAGTGATGTAAGAAGTCCTCCACCTTTTTCTTCCTGCTTCAGTTACGATATTTTATAATGAAAGTCTTAAGAAGCACTGTTTAATTAGAGAAAAAGGTATCAGAGTGATCATGGTACGCTGCCAACATCTGGAAAAAGTATTTCTATGAGAAGATAATTTGGCTAGAAACACAGTAAGAGACAGCAGGTCAAGCTAATGTATTAAGATCAGAGCTAATATAACTGAAATGAGAAAACAGTAATAAAATTATAAATAATAACACCAGCTAAGTAGCAGGGAACAAATGCCTAGCATTGAATGTTTTCTGGTAGGACACCTTTCTAGAAGTGAGTGAAAGCAACATTACTTTTGAAGTTCTTAGAAAGAGAATAAAATGCTACAAGTTTGTTATAGGCATCTAATGACATCTTACAAATTCTGTGATGCTAAGATTGCATGAGCTGACAGTAATCACACCATTAAAATAATTGATAGGTTGTTCATCTATGCTTGCAAGTGTCCTGGTCTGCAAAGACACCTAATCATTGGTTAGGTAAAACTTCTTAAGTCCAGACTGATATTTATTCCACGTAAAACGCTTAAAGGGATTTTACCTATTTGTATGCTTAATCACACCTTACCAATAACCATATGATTGTCACAGCACTGGATCCAGTGTCCTTACAGCCAAGCTACTTTCACTTAGGAACAAGGAGCATATAGGGGAAAGATTATTCTTGTAGGAAGTATAAAACCCAGCACCAGGTACCCTGAGGATTCCGTTGTGAAGCTATTCTAGGCAAGAAAGTGTGGCTGAAGCCCAGTGAAAACTATTCCAGGAGTTTCTAAAGAAAATCTGTGGCAAAAGCAGAGGGAGCAAATGGCGGACAACTTGTGAAAATGTTAAAAAAACAATCTCAAAGCCACCTGGAAAAAGCAGAGGTTCATGGAAATTAACAAGATTCACTGGAGTAGAAGGAAGAGAGGAGGGTAATTTATTTATTTTTACCTTTATATACAATTCACAGTGAACAAGTTAGACAAGCCAACTAAAAATATACACAACTTTTTTTTTAATAGACATATACATGGAGATTCCATTACATAAAAGCAGTTATACTGCAATACCTGTTGAAACTGGCAAAACAAAATGTATATATATATTAAGCGATTTTCTTGTTTGTTTGTAGGCTACTTTGGGAGGGAGTGGGTTGTTCGCTTTGATTTTTGAGTTTTAGGGGATTTAGTTTTAACACCTGAACTATCATCAAGCTAAGTATTCTGACAGAACACAGACACAGGGGGTCCATACACTTTATCTTGGAGGAAACTCCATCATATCATCTTGCCTGTCTCAGAAAATTTCAAGCAAATTTACATTTGCAATTTATCTCTGTTTAAAGAGAACTTCCTAGTTTTGATGTTTTTAAGTAGATGCAGAACCACCTTTTTCTCTCACTGGGAGATGAATAGGTCCATACAGTCCTTCAGACCTCATAAGCACCATCACAGGCAGTTATCATTTGAGAGCACACAAGATATGGTTAGATTTTCACCTTAGTCAGCCACACAGTAAGCTACCTTGAGTACTTCTGTCAATATGTGCATTCTCAGAAGGTATTAACTGTTCTCAGTGTCTGGCTTTGCTACCTTAATCTTGCCATTTTCTACATCAGGCTATGTCTGAAACGGGATGGGAATTGAGACTATTGCAGATACACTATCTCATGTGGGAAGCCTATCTATTCCCCAAGAGTACAAAGTTTCCTGAGATCCTTGAAAGCTAACTGTTGACTGCCACCTGGGACTGGAAGCATTCAGTTCAGACAAAAAAAAAAAACCAAAAAAACCAAACACATTCCTCCCCCATTTGCACACCAGTAATTTAGCTCACCTAGTGACAGGAAAGGGCCATATGTTGTATACTCTGCCCTCTCCTGACACTCCTATCACTCATACTTATGCACAGAAACTTCCATGTACTTCCTCAAAGTTTAATGAACATGTGTGTATATGTGTATATATACACAAAAAAAAGTAAATCAAAGTTCCTTTGGCTGCCCAGAGCAAATTCACCTGTGTCACACAGATCCAAACAATAAAGGCAGCAGTTAAGAACTAGCAGCAGCCACCAAAACAACTTATTTGGCAAACAGAACATGCCCAAGTAGCCACCAAGGAGGAAGGTCACTAGATACAGGACGTGGGCAGAAGGCAGGCCAGCAACGGCTGAGCACCCTGGACATAAAACATTACATAGGCACGTCCCAGTCTGTCGAAAGCACAGCTCCTGCAGAATTGCTGCTGAACAGGTAGACATATACTTGGGTCCTATTGCTTTTGATAAAATATCTTCTGTGACAGACCTTCAGCTGCACAATCTGCAACTCTGAGTATCTTCTCAGTTTACAATTGCAATTACCACCTGTATTTGCTGATCTGTGCTGGCCCGTGTGTGAAGGTATAGAATCTGTGGAAATATTTTCAGTAAAACCAGAGACGTAAAAAGCCTGAGGAAAACATACTGGAGGTGTTTCAGGGTTTTTAGAACGGCTGTAGGGGGGACCTAAATTGTCTTACTATTTTATAACAAGCCAAAAAGAAAGAACATTTTATCTTAAACTTGCAAAGTGAAACCTTTTACTTAAAACCACTTTGTGCTGATCAGAGACAGACAGAGCAAATGCACAGGGTTATAATGCAAGCACCGAAATTTTTCCTGTTTTACAGATCCAGAGCTGGAGTCTCACCTCATATATGTGTGTGACACAAGAAAACTAGAACTTCCACTGGAAGTCTTCACATCACCCAGCCAGCAGCAATAAGACTTTGTTTGCTCAAGCAAGAATCAATTGCCTTGAGTTGATATTTTAGTAGGATTTTTTTCCTAGCTTATGATGGAATTGATACATTAAGATAAAAAACTATGAAACCCAGTATGTGCCTTATGGATGCTCATAGTGTTGTAAGTGTAAACTGAATGCTGAAACTATTCTGCCTTCCAGATTTAGAAACTAACTTTTTTTGAAGTAGCAGCTTATAAGTTAATGCATTAAATTACATCAAGATAAGCATATTTTCCAGTTATAAGTGTTAAGGTTTCTTGGAAAAAACAATGTAGTTTCACTCATTGAAGTTGTTAGTACTAAGGAGCACAAAACCAGGGAGCAAATATCTGGAGTCTATTACCTGCACTAGATCTCCACAAGAAACTAGATGCTGGTTATGCTAGCAGTAGCTTCTAGCAAGTTTTTTGGGCTTTGGATTGTTGGGGTTTTTTAACCAAACAATTAAAAATCACATTTTTTCAAGATGAATTCCAGAACTGCCTACTTTTCCTTAAAGGAGCCACTCTACCTATCCATAGCAGCAGACAGAGCTGTTTTCAAAACCTCTCAGAAAGGTGATTCACTGACCCATATTAATAAAAAAAAACCACAGCCTCCTGTACTGAGGATTGTGAAGATCCACACTTAGGTTCATACTCTTGCCATTCTCCAGACAAAAATAAGTCTGATGTGCAGTAAGGGAATGTTACCAAAGGGCTTCCTTGAGCTGCCAAAGAAGGGACTTGTCACACTCCAAAGCTACATTAGAACAAAGCAGTCCTGCCTCCCTGGACTGCAGGAAGCTGACAGCTGGCAAATCCATGCAAGAAGAGATTCATGTATACTTTTGTACTCCTAACTTCTGCCAGTCAGTGAGCATGTGAAGCTACTCTACACACCAGAGACCATACACCATAAAGAATGTATTTTTTCCTTCTTTCTTACCTTTCCCGCTCTCACAGTAGTCACATAAAACACCTTTGACACCTAAGCATTCTTCTAGCTCACAAAAACTGATTTCAACTATCCTCAGCATCAGTCAGCACCCTCCTAGCCCCTGAGAAAAAATACCAGGTTTCTCAAAAGACTAAACAAACTGTTTCTATAGCATTAATTCAGGATGATGGAAAAAACAAACAAACAAAAAAAAACAAAACAAAAAAAACCAAAACCCAAAAAAGCTCCTTTCTTTAGATGGGGTCCTGCTAGGAATTGAAGGTGCATTCTAGTTAAAATAAGGGAGTTATCGTCATTTATAAGACCCTTCATTCACTGTTATTTGCTTGTATTTGTCATTAAACTCCTAAGTCATATGTTCTCAAAAGCTAAATGATTTTTAAGTATTTGGGGTTTTACCTCTTTGATTTTGCTGCCTGGATAACATTTGAAAGGTCTCTTTAGTCTACATGCATCCAGGGACAACCTCAGCAGATCTCATTTCCCGTATCTGTAGGAAACTATAACTGACTAATGCAGTAAAAGTAAAAAAGACAGAACTTAAGTAAGTGAAATAAAGCATGAAATCTCAAAAATTACTCTAAAGATGCCAGAAATATGCCTGTATGTGATCAGATGCTCAGCTAGGCACCCAGGCCATCACTCCAAATGACCTTCTGCCTTTGATGGATCCCAAAGTTCCCTAATTATACACTCCCTCCTTGCAATTACTACAGACTCCCTGCTGACCTTCTAACCTCCTTGTGCCATTTGCACCCCTGAACCCAGGGCATGTCCTGAAATGTAACACAACAAAACTGCATACAGCATGTCAGGAGCCATTAAGCAATGCTCCATGGGTACTCTGGGTTGTACGTGCTCTTAGCACACACAGGAAAAGGCTTGACTGAGGCTGAAATGGCAAAGCAGAGTAGAGGGGGAGAACACACTCAACTTGAGAATGCAAAAAAAGAAAAGAAGGAACTTGAGAAGAAGGAATGAAGCTGTGAATGAATGCAGTCAGACCTTGGGGATAGATGCCTACAGGATAAAGTGAACAGAAGTACCTGGTTTCACTTCACATGACTTAGGCACATATCCAGAGCAATTTTTAAAATTCTATCGTTACACTTCTTGTACTTTTATAATTACATACAAGTCAATTTTTGCTCCCTAGCTTTTACAGCATTGGTCAAATATAAGCAATTGCCTTATACATGCAAAGCTGGAACACAAAATTATACCTAACAGTTCAAAGCAGCAACTTCTCCAAAGCAGTATCCTAACTTCCATACACTAAGCTCAAGTTCAGCAATCCTACCAAGAGAAGGGATTTTACTCAAAATAACTATAACGCAAAGCTACTGAGTCTCTAGTCTGGTTTCTACTGTCTTGCTCACAATAAATAGTATCTTACCTCAGCAGCAGTCAGACTTTAAATGTTTGGATGCACTCCTGAAGCATGGCACCGTTCATTAAAAGAGCAATAACTAACTAATGTATTTTTGCAGGTACATTTGTTGAATGAACAAACCCATGAAATCTTAAAAACTTTGAGAATAATAACATCTTTTTACTAATTTTTGAGGGCAGTCTCATCTAGGAATGGGGAATGCATTCAGGGAGGACAAGATGTCAGAGGACAATTCCACTTGGTTTGTAGTTCCCTCTTTTCACATCCACTCTTCTCTAAACTCCAAAGTTTTCTCCTTTGGCAGTCACACAAGGCAGAAAGCATTTGCTTTGAATCCATGAGGATGAGGAAGAACATTAGCTTGACGGTTCTGAGTCAGGTTGGAGGACTTTGTGCAGTTATAGGCAACCAGCTGGCTATGACCACCACACAATCCCTCCCTGGCAAACTACAGGCATATCCCACAGAAGTGCAACAGCATCCATGGAGGTTCTGTTTCCTCTTCTGAAAACCTCCACCACTGAGGGGAAAGCAGACACAATACTGGCTATGCTACATTCCTTCCAAGGCTGTGTCTGCCTGGGCTGGAGATGAAATGAGAGGCAAAAGTCCTGAGAGCACTGAGACAGAAAGGTCTTTGCTGGTGGCTCAGACTGGGCACTCTTTCAGCCAGGCAATGACTGAGGACACGAAGTACGGCTGGAAGCTGCAGTGAAAGCTCACAAGGCTCATCTAGTAGAGGCAAAGGCCTCATTTAGAGGCACTCAGGGATATCTGACCGTACACATACATGTTGATACTCTAATATATCAGTAAGGAGGAGGGGGGAGAGAAACAAGAAGTGAGACATTCAGTTTGTTGCAGGGAAGATGGTCTTGTGATAAAGGATTTGAGAACTGATAAATAAGGTAGCTGAGACAACTTTTAACAGCAGTAAGTACATGTTTTGCGGAAAAGTTATTTTCAATGCACATGATCCCTTCAAGTAACGCAAAACAATGGTTTACAGGAATAGAATTCAAACAGGCAGCAAAGGTTATGAAAGTAGAAATTTTGAAAAATTCTTGTATTTATTCCGTATAAAGTATGCCACTATTCTCAATGACATGGTATTTGAGCATCTATTAAAACATAAAACATGGAAGAAATAAAACAAAACCAACCATTTTTGTGATCCCTCATCTTTCCTACTCCCTCTCTGAGTTACTAAACATATTAAGGTATTTGGTATAGTTTTGAATTGGGTTTTGGATAATGTAGTCAAAAACCAATGACAGTTGTTTGTAAAGCAAGATATATAGACAAAACTTAGGATGAATACAGAATTATTGTTTTCAAATGCTTATTTCTCCAGTAATTTCCAAGGACTATCCAAAGTCTACACATCTCAACCTAAAGACAAGATGGTATGTATCCAAATATCCAAGAAGCACAACAAAGAGGTGTCTCTCAAATACCGGTTATTTCTGATTCTCTCTTCTATCCTGTGTATCACCTTCTTTTAATATGCATTAAACAGTCTTAAATGCATCCAATCAATTCCATTTTATTTTCTGCAGGCTACTAGAAAGAGCCTAGTATATGAAGTTGGATTTTTTTGAGGACCCAAAAATGTCTTGCACCTTTACTTTCCTGTGACTGCAAAAAAAAATGGAACAACCTCAACTTAAATTCACAGTAATATTTACAATGCTGTATTTCTACAGTGGGCATGTCACAACTTGTCCTTCGCATTTCAATAAGTAGCAATATGGTAAAGCACAAGGCACCAGTCTTCGTGTTTCTAGGCACAAAACTATAAAATTTAGCAACACAGTACAATTGTTTTCATAGACAGTTGTGTGGTACTACATCTCCATTATCACTTTGGAAGACATAATAAATGCTATCAAAGGATAAGTACAGAATGTATATCATTGGGAGTTTTGATTTGTTTACTCAATTCAGTTCTTAAGAAGCATTTCACAGACACTTCCACTGAAGTTAGGAAATTTCCTATTCCATTTTAAGAGAAATGTGTGTAGAGAGAACAGCTGCACACTTACTAGGATATAACATACCTCTACAGTATTGCTGAAAGCTGAGGAAGAAACTGATCAACACCAGCTCTTCTCTCAACTACCACTACTCCTCACTCACAACCACAATATCTGTTAAGCTACAAACACATAACTGATGCCAACTGACAGCATCATTTTATCAAATCAATAGCTTACTGTGTTTCTAAGGCATGCTTTTTCTTCTGTTATAATGCTCTTGGTGTCAAGAGTTACATCAACCAACTATATTACTGGCCAGCAACAGATTCTATGAAAGTGGTATTTGTATATCCTACCAGAAAAGTACCATCATGACTTCACACTGCTGATGCCAAGACATTACATGACCAACTACTTGGAATGACGCCCAGGAATTTCCAGCTTTGCTCTCCAGCAAAGGCATCCCACTACATTTCTTTCAGGAAGGAGAATATGAATGGAGACAGGAAGCAGTGACCAACACGCTTACCAAACCACCACAGATGCTGAAGACAGCCATGTGCGTCTCCTGGGCATTGACATGCCCGCGGTAGAAACAGTGCCGCAAGTCATGGGACGACTGCTTCTGCGGAGCCCCGACGTGCACCACCGTGTACTGAGCGGCCACGAAGCCTGCATCAGCACTCAGGTTGAGCTGGAAGACCTGCCCGTATGCACTGAGCTGGTAATGTGTTCGGAAAGCAGCGGGCTCCAGCGGCGCCTCCGAGCTCCTTTTCCTCCTTCTGAAGTGATGCGTGTGCGGAAAAACTTCCCCAAACTCATTCACTCGGACAGGTGTGATGATTTCGTAAGAGGAGAGCTGCTTCACTAAGGTCTCTGCAACAGAAGGCAGGAAGCTCAGCCTGACGCAGCAGCACAGCAGCAACCAAGCCCTCACTGGCATCCGCACGGCTCCTGGCACGGCACTCGTGGCGCCAGCCCGGGGTCCGTTGACAGGCGGGGGCGGGGGGCTGCACCAGCCCGCCCGGAGAGACCCCGCGGCGGCCGCCCGGCCCCGCCGGCCCCGGGAGCGAGCGCTGCCTGCTCCCGCCCGCCGGGGAGCGGCGGCTGCCCCGCAGGGCACGGCGGCCGCCGCAGGGCCGGGACCCCCGTGCC